>JAMPIV010022913.1:0-45688 GCA_024509875.1 Oreohelix idahoensis
AGGGCCCATAGCGCGACCACGATCAAAGACACTGGGGAGATCTCAGGAAAGTCTAGCGGCACGCTATCAAAAAGACAGTAGTGGTCCCTAAAACGAGCGACGCAAGTTTCCTGCAGGTATTTTGCGTCTCGGTGTTAACCACGGAACCGATCGCAGTGGGAGCGAACGGTAAAGCCGACGCGGATGCAGCAAGCGGAGATACGGAAGACCAGGGGCGGCATCTCTCTTTAATCTGGCGGTCAGATCCTCGAAAGCCTCCTGAGATCTAAAAAGGTGTCAAATTTTAACACGTCCCACTCATCTTACATTCAATTTTAGATATATACAGACATGAAGAATGCATTTTATCACTCGTTGGCCCAACCTTGACAGAAAGGCACTAGCTATATTTGAAATCGTGTTAGATTTCCCCCGGGATTTTCATATATTTTTGTAGTGAATTCTATTCTGTGCAAAACGGTAAAATATAATTATGTAAAGTGATCAGTGGACTAGTTCATTCATTCTATTTCACTGGATTTTGTGTTAATTTAAATCTATTAAATTAAATCATCTCAATAGTTCCAGTTGTAAATGTAAAGATATATCTATTATATTATTTCAACAGAAAATAGATGCTTAAATGCTTAAATTAACTTTTAAAAGTCGCGAAGGAATTTATAACTAATTGAGTTAAGTCATATATATTGATGTGTGTTTTAACCATTTCAACTCGCGAAGTGTCTTCTTAAATATATAATTAAATACGCGAGTGTATATTATAGTCTTAACAGGAAATTCATCGCGCTTTAGAATGTTATTTGATTTTCGGTATATTACATGTTTTTTTCTTTCATACAGAGTGATTGTAACCTGCGATCCCAGCAATAAAGAAATCATCTTAAAGCTTCCAGACATATTGATGAAACATTTTAAATTTAATCTTGTGGCGGTCCGATGCGGCCTAGCTATCATAATTACATGAAAAAAAAGCCTACCCAAGAATATTTAAAAAGAAACCATCAAATTAAATTACAATCTGTAAGATAAACTGGAAGATGAACAGTGCCAGTAGCGATATTTTATTTACTGCCCTACTGTGAGAGAGTACATATTTACCCGAACTGTGACTGGGCCTACTTTTTCCTCACTGGATTTAAAACCTACCGGTCAATTGCTATCATCACGCCTTGAAGGAATTTTACCTTGAGCAGCGAAATTAAAGAGACCACTCCATCCTCACCCCTGTGTTGAATTGTGTCAGTGCCATCCCATAGACTCCTTTTTTATATTATAAAACACAAGAACTCTTAGGCTTCAAGTCCGGCGATAAGTGGGAATATTTGCTATCAGCAAACCTCGCTACATCTGGGGCGGGACATCGAAGTACCAGACATTTTCAAATGTCAAGAGTGTAATTGCTGTTTATATAATTCTATGGATTGTCTGATGCTGCAATCGGTAAGTGTGTGTGAGTATATGAGTGTGGGCCCTCACGCGCGTGCATGAATGACAGGAGATTTAATTTTTTTGCAAACCATTTGTTAACTTGCTTACCGGGTAATCCATTTTTCTGTATACCCTGCATTGTTCCTTTAAGTGGGATATTTTGTTAACTCTGTTAACCCCACCCCCCCCCCTTTTCATTTGCTTAGTAAAGGGAAGAACAATTGGGAATAACAGGATTTTTGTCTACCACCCATACCTAATATTGTAACACCTCTTCCAGAGTAATTAAATTCACTGTTGGGTTACATTGCCTATGTTCCTGATAACTATCTTTCTTTGGACTGTGTTTATCTTTGTCTAATAAGCGGGAAGGGCTTAGTCGATACCAATCTTCTTCACCCCCTTCCCCTCACCTTGTTATTTGTATTTTCTGTACTTATGATATTTTTTTCTGTAACACTTGATATTTGTTTGTGATTTGATTTTGTAAGGTTAATAAACAGCCTAAACTTATTTAGTACTGTGTTGGAATACCCAAAGCCCAAAATTTCCCCTATCTGTTTAATATAGTTTGTATTCACGTGCGTCTGTGTGTTTGAAGCACCAAATCGGTGTGAGCGCAGATGTGTGTCTGGAAACTGGCAAATAATTGTTTGACCAGGAGAGTGA
This sequence comes from Oreohelix idahoensis, assembly GCA_024509875.1. NCBI lineage: Eukaryota > Metazoa > Mollusca > Gastropoda > Stylommatophora > Oreohelicidae > Oreohelix > Oreohelix idahoensis. Next base: position 2,098 of record JAMPIV010022913.1, read on the forward strand.
AGAGAAGATTGAGAGGAACGATTTGTCGTAAATAAGTCTGTCCTTACTCTCCCCAGCACTCTGTGAAGCAACTATTTACTCTCTACATTTTCTATCACTGAGCTTTCACCACCATTCTCCACTCTAAACAGGACCACTATTTCTAAGACTCTTTCTCTCAAAATAAATTTACGACATTAATTCGTTATCGGCCGACTGAACCCACTTAGGATTTAGGGGCAAACAGCATTATTATGGCTGTGAAAAATTAGAACCAACCTCCAGACAACGCGCCTTTTTAGGAGTGGTATATCGAGCTGAGAGCTCGGGATTTTAACGATGAACACGTTCCCGCTGAAGCATTGGAGCTTCACTGCAAGAGAACGGCTATCTTCTCCTGGTGCAGACGTACTTGGCGCCGGTAACTACCGCGTCACCAATTTTCTTTCGCCGCTGCCGATGCCTCGACCCTTTCTACTCCTGAGAATGGCCGACTATCTTGGCAAACTGTGAGGCAAATTTTGCACCCTCTGTATGTGCCGTGAAAAAATGCTGTGAAACAAATAATAACAACAGATATACAACACATCAAAATTTACTCATCTCTAACACCTAACTCCCTTAAATAAATACATCTCCCGTCTATCTCCTGCACACCTCTACGCACAAGCGATAACAAGTACTCCTACCTATCTCCCACCTCAACGTAAATATTTGTCTGGTAGAAAACCCCCGACACTGCTGACTTAATCTGTTACGTTAATCTCGCCTCAGCGTCAAAACAATTCATACACTGAAGGAAATCCCTTACGGCAAAATTCCTGGCCCTAATTTATATTACAGACTGAGCCTGGTGAGTCATCGCTTAACCCAAAAATAAATTAGACCTCACTATGAATAATTAATCCCATCTCCGTGAAATTAATTACACCCCGCACTCCAACTACATCACAAACATTTAGTACAACTACTTAATACTCACTAAATAAAATTACACAAATGCGCTCACGTATATACACTGCCAGTATTATAATCAAATCGAGGTTACATATATATCGGACCTCGCAATTTCAGTATTTATATAGCCTAAGGACTTAACCTTATAAAATTAATTTCACAAGCGTATTTACCCTGCGAATATTATAATCAAATCGAGGTTACCTATATATATATATATATATATATATATATATATATATATATATATATATATATATATATATATATATATATATATATATATATATATATATATATATCGGACCTCACAATTACAGTATATATACAGTAGAACCTCTATAAGTTGACCACCCAAGGGACTGTAGCAAACCGGTCAACATACGGAGGTGGTCAACATACGGAACAAGGCCTATTGTTCTGATACTTTACTTCCTTGAACAGCTCATATTGGAGAATACAGTATCATACGAAATCATACATAATCACAACATCAAATCAAATCATCAACATCTGTTTTATCATGGTTTAATCATTCTTTCTGAAAAAAGGAGTCAATCTTGGTCTGTGTCTTATTCTTATTACAAACATAAGTGGAGAAAGCACCCTCAACGCTGGCTACACCACTCAACATACCTGGGCATTTTTTCACAGCAAATGACTTCAACTGCATTATCAGATGCCTGACAGCCTCTTCTTTTGGAGTCTCTGCAATTTCTGTGTCATCGTCACTTGCTTCTTCAACTTCATCAACTGCTTCATGCACTGTTATGCTTGTCTGTACTTTGGTCAATATCGCTTGGAAAATTCCTTCTGGGTCAGGTTCATTACAGGTTGCCACCTCATCATCCATTGCAACAAAACCTTCACAATCTACTCCTTCGAATTCTGCCGTTGGCGATGGACTGTCCGATGGGGTTAAAACGTCATGCTCTTGGGTTGTGACAAATCCATATTTCTTGAAACACTTCTGTATCGTTTCCTGCTGAACTTTATTCCAAGCAGAACTGATCCAGAGGATAGCATCCAGAGCGTTAACTGATGCAGCGGATGAAGTTGCTTCCACAGGCGGACCATAGATCTGTGTTTTAGTAATGACCCACTGCAGGAGCTGGGCCCAGTAATGCATTTTAAATGTTTTGATGATGCCTTGGTCAAAAAGGTTGGGTTTTTGAGGTCGTGTTTGGAGGCAGAAATTTCAGTGTCACGTTTGTGAGATGTTCCACTTGTGGGTGGCCAGGACAGTTGTCTACTATCAGTAGAATAGACCGTTTCTTCTTCATTTCTTGGTCGATGCCCCTTACCCACTCCTCAAATAGGGCGCCAGTCATCCATGCGGATTTGTTTGATCTCCAAGTGACGGGGAGGTCTTCGGGCTTCAGATTCTTGAATGCGCGTGGCTTTGCCGATTTACCAATCACCAAGGGCTTTAGTTTCTCTCCGGTTGAGCTAGCGCAAAGCATAACTGTGAAACATTCTTTGGAAAGTTTTCCGCTCTTGCATTTGTCACCCTTCATGGCGAGGCTCCTGTCAGCCATCGCCTTGAAAAAGAGTCCGCACTCGTCAGCATTAAAGATGTCGTCGTCTTTGAAGCCTCTGGCGAAGTAAGGAAACTTTTTGATGAACTCTTCCACAGCTTCTACTGGAACTTCATTGGATTCACCACACAACACTTTCTGGGAGATCGCGTGTCGCAGTTTAAATTTCTCGAGCCAACCACTTGATGCTTAGAAATCTTCTGCCACCCCGAATTCCCTTGCAAATTTTTTAGCAACTTCTTGAATCATCGGCCCGGAGATTCGGGCGTTAACTGCCCTCATTTGTTTGAACCAGTTTAATGTGGCTTCATTGACTTCATCTAGGGGAGTTTTCCGCTGTAGATCTCTGCTTTCCTTACCACATCTCTCCAAGTACTCATGTTTACGTTTTTGGATGTTGCTAACTGTGTTCTTGCTAACCCCAAAATGTTCTGCCGTCTTTCTTTGGCTGCTGCTTTCCAGAAAATGTAGAAGATCAACCTTTTCCTTCATTGTCAGCTCCTTGAGTTCTTTCCTTTGGGCCATCTGTTGCGCACATATTTTTTGGCGCACGGATTACGCATACCATGTAAAATGTTTTAATTGTCTGATGAAGATATATTCATCTTTGAATGCATGTTTTGGTCTTGAGGGACGAAACTCAGATTGGGCAATAAGTAGTCATTCTGTGAGTTATCGCTCTTTGTAGCGTTTTTAAAAAAATAGAACTCGGCGGAGGAATTTAGACTTACTTGAATCTATTCTGTGTTTGGTTAGGAATAGATTGTTCTTGCTTCAGAATGTCTATGGTCCGAATCTATGTGTAGTGCTTGTCTATGTAGGACGAGTATGTCTTATATCTTGATATCTTAGTATGTTTAAGTGGAACTATTTGTTCTTGTACTGTACTGAAGGGGGTCAGGTGTTTTCGGCGGATGAAGAGAGGTGAGGGGGTTCTTCGGTGGTCTAGGCCTAGGGCGAGAAGTCATGTCGGAGAAATGCCCAAGAGTTTGTGATCTCTTTAAGTTATTCTGGGGACGAAGATAGTTTCTTCCAGGATCGTTTAGTCCATAAGTTCCCCAGTTGTGATTCTATAACGCCGGGCGAGCTTTTTTTTTGTGCTTGCTAGTGTATTTCTTATGTCCAGGTAAAAAAACGTACTTTTGCTGACTTCGTTCATTCCTAGGCTTAAGATGGGCAGACGTTTACATGAACCTACCTATGAATATGTCGGGACGACATATTCTCTAGCAGCACTAAATATGTGTATATGCAGCAACTATGAGGACAGAATACGATGATCCTTGTAGAATCATTTATTGTTGATGAACAAAGCTTCGATTGAAGATTTGGCTATACACCCGTATAGTGAGTGATGCTCAATCGGGAACCAGCAGCCATTGTGGAATTCGATTGATTTTGGAATTCTACTTATTGTAAATCATTAGCAGAGAACGGGAAAACTTCCTTATTATCAGGTGATGATTGAGAGATCACTATTATAAAGAAATTAACATTATCTTCACAGAGATTTGCTGTAATTCACCTAAAGGAATCTTCGCTAGAAAGAGATCCTGTTTAGGAGTCAAGTTTGAACAGTTTTGCTGAATTGACATGCTCGGTCAGTAAGGTCTACTGACTGTATTTATAAACTATGGAAATCTTGGTGTTTACAGATGTTCCATTGCAAGATTATTCTTCATGAATGCTAATTTAGGACGGTAGTCCATTGATCAATATTATGCTGTCTATGTCGACTCATGTTCCTGTAACTGTACCCAATCTGTCAAGTGTGTGCGTCCAATTAAACTATTGAAACGACTACAGTGGTCTGCATTGGTGACATATCGTAATGAGTGAATGAATGCCTTATACGGGCCAACACACGAACAGTCCACCATTCACCTTAACGCATACTTCACACTCACACTCCATATTTGCATAATCCTGCGTTGGTTGAGTTGACCTTTGCTCCCCCGGGAGTCTCCATCACTGGTTTGTGTGAGGAGAATACACAGTTACGATCAAGAAGAAAAAAAGGAGTTATCAACGTGGTGGGCCAGTTTCCTGGGTCCAGCCTTCGCAGTCTACAAAGTGGAAGTCACCTAGTGTTTCAAGAACATTTATTTTGGCCAAATGTGACACACATTAACACCTATAGGACAACTATCCAGTCGATGTTAGCTTGACCTGTTATGACAAGTGTAACTGTATCTAGGTCACCGCTGTTGACATTTTGCTCGGTACAGGCATTATTTCAGATAACAGACAGCGTAGCACGGCAAGTTGTTTACAAGTGAACATTACAGCATTACACAGAACATTGGCAAGCAAATTAACTGTGTTAGCAGAAGTATTGAACTTAAAAGCCTATTTTCATCGATGGATCTTCTTATGTTCTTCTATTGTGTTGAACTTTGATATTTAAGGCCAGAAATTGTAGTTCAATAAAGTGGCAGTTATTTATTTTGATTAAAATATCTGTGCCATTTCTATAAAACAGCCTTCTTTACAACACTCTATCTACATCACAGTTTGTTGATGATATATGCATTTATGCTTTATATATATTTATGTTTACATGTTTATATGTAATAGTTATTTATGTCGCGGGCCTGGTTGGGAGGAGACTAGGACAAGATATACCGAGTCACATTGGTCTTGGACTAGCGTTCTGTAGGGGCAAATTTTCTTAATTGAAATTTGCATGCAACACCTGTTGCAATACCTGTTAGCTGTGACGAAACTGTCCCTATTGTTGTTTTTGTAATATTTCTCTGTTCTTTAGTTTTGTTTTGGTTTGTTTGTATAATTTGTTGGTCTACCCTTTGCTATCTTTCAGTTTTATACACAATTTATGTTCATACACTGTGGCGTTATTTGTCTTGTTCATTCTATTGCAGATATCATCACAGATTCTGTGATCATTTTTCTTTGATTTTTCCTATTTGATTTATTTGATTTCTGCAAATGTTTCCTGTTCTCTTGTATAATTGTTTTGTTGTGTTCTTGATCGACATACACTATTTAAAATATATTTGATCATATAAATTTATAAGAAAAAGTCAACTGATGATTTTTAGTAATTGGTTGGTACACAGTTGATTATACAAGACCTTACTAAAGGCTTGTTTCCCCACATAGTTTGGGACAAGGAGCTGATTGATCAAATTATTAGGAGCTTGTGTTTACATTACTTTGGAATATAGATTACATTTTTGTGTCAACTGATTGCTATCAGTATTAGACATCATTGGAACACTTTATTGAGTTAGGGAAATCTCTAGGCAAGACTGGAGATAAGTTGGAGGAGTATGCTACCAGTCAATATGAAAAAGCACTTAAAGCTGAGGAATTGAAACAAAAAAGTGAGGATAGAAAAATGGAAATAGAATTTGAACAAAAGAAACTGCAGATGCAGGTTGAGGAAAAGAGATTCGAAATGGAATTGGAAAAACAAAACAAAGAAGCTGAATAAAAGAGATTAGACAAAGAAGCTGAACAAAAGAGATTAGACAAAGAAGCTGAACAAAAGAGATTAGACAAAGAAGCTGAACAAAAGAGATTAGACAGAGAAGCTGAACAAAAGAGATTAGACAGAGAAGCTGAACAAAAGAGATTAGACAAAGAAGCTGATGCTGAGCAGAGAAGATTAGACAGAGAAGCTGAACAAAAAAGATTAGACAAAGAAGCTGATGCTGAGCAGAGAAGATTAGACAAAGAAGCTGAACAAAAGAGATTAGACAAAGAAGCTAAAGCTGAGGAGAAAAGAGCAATAAGAGAACATGAACATCAAAAAGAACTTTTAGCATTTGAGTTAGAAAAGTTGAAATTGACAAACATGAGTAATGTCAATCAGTCATCTAGTGGTAAACCCTTTACTTACAAGGTCAAGGTACCAGCGTTCAATTCTGCCAGTGATGATATAACATTCTGGCTTGATAGATTTGAACGTGCTTGTCGAGCTCATAATGTGGAGAAATCACAATATGCTAATCAGTTGTCTGAGAATTTAAAAGGTGATTCTCTGACGAGTTTAAGTTCAGTTGAAGAAACTGACAAGGATAATTATGAGGTTATTAGGGCAGCCTTGATAAAGAAATACCAGTTATCTGAGGAAGGTTACCGTATTTTGTTTAAAAGAATGGTACCTGAATCAGGGGTAGAATTCTCAGAATTCATTGCAAGGACACGTCTTACATGTAATCGTTGGATTGAACTGTCCAAAACAGAAAAGACTTATGAAGCACTTATGGATTTATTGCTCAGGGATAAGATTATGTCAAGCATTAGTAAACCATTCCTTGAATTCCTACATGAGCGGAAACCTAAAACACTAAAAGAAATGGAAGAATTTTGTACCCAATACGTCACTGCACACCCAGATGTAGCTATTAGCAATACTAAGGTTAAGGAAGGTATGCCAGTTGCACCAGCAACACCATACAACCCTAATTACTCACACAAATTCCAAGGACCTCAAAACAGGTTTAATAAAAAGGGTAACCATAACAGTTATCAGAACCAAGGTAACCAATCATTTCAGGGTTCTTCTTCGAATATCTGGAGACGAGCCGACATCCCTCGATTCAGGGGTGGTCATAATTATAGGAACTTCCGCAAAGGAAGTCATTATAGAAACTATCCTAGTTTTCCATCATGGAGACAACAAGATCATAATTACAGAGATACTCATTATAATGAATATGATAATAGTAACCAGGGGAATTATGACTCAAACCCAAATAGGGATTACAATAGAGGAAACAATGATAATTACAGGGGTAATAATAACAGAGGTAGACCCCAACATAAAAAACAAAAATCTCATTATCATGCAAACTCTGCACAGCAAGAGTCCCATGATGCCTATAAACAAAATAAAGATAATGATGACTAACAATATGGCATGTGCCGCTTTCGATTTTGGGAGAGCATCTCAGTGCCCCCAATGCAAAACATTATTCGAACCAACTACGGTGTCCACTTTAATTTATGGCCATCCTCTTACCGCTCTTCCCGCGTCAATCGCGCATGATGGAAGAGGTTCTCTTGTCTTACACAAAGGTTTAGTAAATGACAATCCAGTTTCATTGCTTTTTGATTCTGGATGCACCACAATTGGTGTTAGGCAGTCACTCATAGATCCTTCTCATGCTACAGGCAAAGTAGTCAAATGTGTAACATTTGGCGGCACCATAGAGAAATACTCTACTGCTATCATTACGATCGCTACTCCTTTCTTTACAGGAGATGTACACGCATGTCTTCTGCCGAATCCGATCGCTGATCTTATCATCGGTCGTATTCACGGAGTCAAAGAATGCACTCCACAACAAATTTCCGTTTGGGAAAAACAAAATATTCAAACTGCTAATGCTGTAGTCACTAGAGCTCAAGCTCTCAATATGCCCGAAACTTCATCTATTGAAGATAATGAAGTGCATAACCAAGATGATCCCTTGGTAATTTCGCGTGACTCATTTATAAAGCAGCAAGAAGAGGATCCGACTCTAAAGAAATTCTTCACTCTTGCAACAAAAGGTGATCCGAATAAAGATTCAAAGAGTAAATCTTGGATTACAATGAAGAATGGCGTACTTGTACGTATGGTGCAAGACTCCAACAAGTCAAGTCATTCTCAGATTCTTGTACCCAAGAATTTGAGAGTTAAAATATTACAACACGCACACGACTCTCAGTGTGCTGGACATATGGGTTTTTTCCCGTACAAAGTCAAGAGTTCTTGCGGCTTTCTTTTGGCCTTTTGTGAACAAGGACATACGGATGTATTGTCGATCTTGTAAAATATGTCAAGAAGTCAAATCCAAAGGTCCACGCCATGCTGCACCTATTCAGGCTGCAGACATTCCTATTAGACCATTTCAGAAAATGGCGATAGACATCATTGGTCCATTTAAGATCAAATCTGCTAGAGGACATCAGTTTATCTTAACGTGTGTGGACATGTGCACACGTTGGCCAGAGGCTATCCCTCTGAAGAGCATTACTACTGCTGACATTGCAGATGCTCTTTGGCTTATATTTTCTCGTCTGGGATTTCCCGGAGAAATATTATCAGATCATGGCACCCAACTAATATCGGATACCATGTCTCAAGTAATGTCTACTCTCCAGATAGAGAGATCTTTGAGCAGTATCTATCACCCAATGTCGAATGGGATGGTAGAACGCCTTAATAGAACACTCAAAAACTTACTAGGGAAGATAACTGAGGATCATCCTCAAGATTGGGATAGGGTTTTACCCGCGGCCCTCTTCGCTTACAGAGAGGTTCCCAATGAACATACAGGATTTTCTCCCTTTGAACTTGTCTTTGGCGCACGACCGCGTGGCCCTATGTCTTTGCTTCATGATCTCATAACCGCTGATAATATTACCGATGACACAAAATCTTCTTACGAATATGTCATCGCGCTAAGACAAAAGATTATCGAAGCATGCAAATTGGCAACTTCTTCTTCTGAGTTTGCTAAGGAGAAAGCAAGACAATTTGCCAATAAGAAAAGAACCTTACGACAACTTTGTCCTGGTGACAAAGCATTTGTTTTGCTACCTTGTAGGGAACACAGACTACTTATTTCTTGGAAAGGTCCGTACGATATAATCTCGAAAATTTCCGATGTTGACTACATTGTCGATATTGATGGGAAGCGTAAAACCTTCCACATCAATATGCTTACGGAATTCCATGAACGTCCGGATTATTTACAGCCTATTTTCCAGGCAACGGACGATTCACCTGTCCAACATGGTCATTACTCATCACTGTCTGTAATACAGGATGAGGAAACAAGTTTTTCGGATGTTAATCTTCCGCTTCCGATGATTCCACTGCATTCTAGTGAATCATGGAAAAATGTTACTGTTTCTCCCGATTTATCTCTAGGAGAACAGCGACAAGTTTCGGCTATGTTACAAACATTTCAGGATGTCCTTACTGACATTCCTGGACAAACTCATGTCATTGAACATGACATTATTCTAACTGACCATAATCCTATTAGAGTCAGACCGTATCCTATTCCTATACATTTTCAAGCACAGGTTGAAAAGGAGTTGGATGAGATGATAGATTTAAAAATAATTGAACCATCCACTTCTGCGTATTCTTCGCCGATGGTTATTGTCCGTAAAAAAGACAAAAACTTACGTCTTTGCGTTGACTATCGCAAATTGAATCAAGTCACGAAGTTTGATGCTGAACCTATGCCTTTACTAGAAGAGCTACTTACTAAGCTTTCTAAATCGCATTTTTTCACTAAACTAGATTTGTCTAAAGGATATTGGCAAGTTCCTCTATCTGAACGTGCCAAACCTTTTACTGCTTATTCTACACCTAGAGGCCTTTTTCTATGGAATTTTATGCCTTTCGGCCTTATGAACGCACCAGCTACATTCGTACGCATGATGCGTAGAATTCTATCCTGTCGGTCAGATGTCATTGCGTACATAGACGACATCTGTCTTTTCAGCGATACTTGGGAAGATCACTATTCAGGGTTAGTTGAATTGCTATCTACTCTACGCGAGTATAACCTGACAGCGAAACCATCTAAAGCCTGCATTGGTTTTAGTTAAATTTCTTTTTTAAGTCACCGGGTCGGCCATGGTTTCCTAAAAACAGAGGACCATAATACAAGTAAAATACTTAACATTTCTTTTCATCATCTCAGCCCGTAACCCGTCATGGGTCGTAGGGGTGCCATGGTGGAAGCATCAGCAGACAGGGTCCTCCACTGCTTTCTATCCTCAGCAATGCGTACAAGTGTGGAAAAACCGTGTCCTGCCCATTCTTTGATGTTATCAGCCCAGGATTTTCTCTGCCTTCCTCTTCTCCGTTTACCTTCGACTGTTCCCTGAAGGATCGTTTTCGAAAGGGAGTCATGACGAGTTACATGCCCAAACCAGGCAAGCTTTCGACGTTTCACTATTGACAAAAGTGGTTCTTGGTGGCCTGCATAGGTGTTTATCTTCTCTCTAACATAGACATTTGTTTTGTGCTCTTTATAGCAAATGCGCAGAATTCTTCTATAACATTTATGCTCGAAAGCCTGAATCCTTCGCTCCGTATCTGCAGTGAGTGTCCAGCTCTCACACCCATACAAGAGAATAGATAATACAAGTGATTTGTATAATTTGATCTTCACAGGAAAACTGATGTTACTTTTCCAGATCACATTCAACCTTGTCATGGCAGCTGAGGCCATCTCAAGTCTTGTCTTGATTTCTTTACTTGATCTTCCATCACTACATATAGTGGACCCGAGATATTTAAAGGTGTTAACTTCTTCTAACGTTTGCCCATTTAACGTAATGTTGGTCGGAACATGTTTCTTATGGCTATTCACCAATATCTTGCTTTTTTCTATATTAATTTCCATCCCATACGTTCTTGTTACTTTTCTCCAGTCTAGAGGTAAGGTCTTGAAGTTCTGATTCTGATCCAGCTATCAGATCAAATATCATCAGCAAAACGTAGGTTGCACAGAGGTCGGCCTCCAATCGATATGGTTGAGGTATGATCGTAGAGAGGCGCCTGCATAATATGTTCTAGATAAATATTAAAGAGCACTGGTGACAGGATACATCCTTGGCAAACTCCTACAGTTGTTTTGAAAAATTCTCCAATGTCGTTGCTTGCAAAAACAGCACTGCTTGCGTCCTTGTATAGTGCTTCAATGATATCTATGATGTTGGTATCAAAATTGAATTTTCTCATTACTTGCCATAAGCCTTCTATTTCAAGAGCTCTGCTGGGATATTATCCACACCCGGTGACTTCCCTCCTTTCATCGAACATATAGCCTCTTCCACTTCTTCCCGTAATATTGCTGCATTTCCGAGTTCCCTGTTTTCGCACTTAATGTTGTTTAATATGCCTAAGTCAGTGTCAAGTTTACAGTTATATAATTCTTTACAATATTCTGTCCACCTTCTCATTACAGCTGTTTTTTCATTGAGCAGAGCCCCATTGCTATCTTCTATGACAGTTACCCTGGGCTGTTGGGGTTTTGATAGTTTTCTTAATGTGTCAAAAGCTGCCTTGCTGTTACCTTTTATTAGCCCCGTATTAATGGACTCACATTGATCAGCTACCCATTTTTCTTTAGCCTGTTTCATTTTCTTCCTAATATTTTTATTCACCATACTGTATTGCCATGCTGCTTTAGGAACCTCTTTCTTAACCTTTTTCATTTCCCGCCGTGTATCACATAACTTCAGAATGTCATCTGTAACCCATGGTTTGTTTATTTTCTTTCTTTTACCAAGTATTTCTGTTGCTGATTCAATGAGCATGTCTTTCATGTTCTCTGTGATTGAGTTGATATCATTTCTATTCCTAAGACTAAAAAGCAAATGCGAAGTCTTTTAGGTCTTATACAATTCTATGGACGATTCATTCCGAATCTGTCCTCAATCATGGCACCTCTTTCTACCTTGCTAAAGAAAGGGTCTCCTAATATAGTCCATTGGACTCAAGAATGTCAATCATCTTTGGACAAGATTAAAACTATGTTTTCTACTGCACCTATTTTAGTGTTGCCTACTAAAGATAAGACATTTGTTCTTCGTAGTGACGCTTCATCCACTGGGATTGGAGCGGCACTAATGCAAGATTACTCTGGAACTCTGCATCCTGTAATGTATATTTCCAGAAAGCTTAATGCTGCAGAATGGAATTATTCGGTTTTAGACCGTGAACTGTTGGCTATGGTATGGTCAATTCTCAAATTACAAAGATTCCTTCTAGGCGCACATTTTATAGTAGAAACCGATCAGAAAGCTCTTACAGCTATCCAGAGTAAAAATTTGAAGAGTTCGAGGTCTACTGGACGTCTTAACACTTCCAACTCGACAACAGATTTTTCTTTTCTATATCAAAATAGATACACATTGTAATTCGTAATGACACTACGTTCATTGATATATAGTCACCATTACTCGTTGATGATTTTTCTTTTTGTCAATCATGTACTTGGAATGCTTAAACTTAAATTTTTATATGCATTGTATCATTGTATAGTGGTATGCGTTGGTGACACCTCCCTGGAAACACTTATGCTTAAGAGAAATGCTTTCTCTGAGGGATTGAGATTTTGCATTAATCTGGCTTAAATAATTCCAGATATTTCTCATCTGCGCAGTATTTATGCGTTGGGAGCCTATTGTATGTTGCTCTCAGATGAAAAAAAAAAATGATTTTCATTTTTTTTCCGGGCGGTGTGGTAATCTGTTGCGCACATATTTTTTGGCGCACGGATTACGCATACCATGTAAAATGTTTTAATTGTCTGATGAAGATATATTCATCTTTGAATGCATGTTTTGGTCTTGAGGGACGAAACTCAGATTGGGCAATAAGTAGTCATTCTGTGAGTTATCGCTCTTTGTAGCGTTCTTAAAAAAATAGAACTCGGCGGAGGAATTTAGACTTACTTGAATCTATTCTGTGTTTGGTTAGGAATAGATTGTTCTTGCTTCAGAATGTCTATGGTCCGAATCTATGTGTAGTGCTTGTCTATGTAGGACGAGTATGTCTTATATCTTGATATCTTAGTATGTTTAAGTGGAACTATTTGTTCTTGTACTGTACTGAAGGGGGTCAGGTGTTTTCGGCGGATGAAGAGAGGTGAGGGGGTTCTTCGGTGGTCTAGGCCTAGGGCGAGAAGTCATGTCGGAGAAATGCCCAAGAGTTTGTGATCTCTTTAAGTTATTCTGGGGACGAAGATAGTTTCTTCCAGGATCGTTTAGTCCATAAGTTCCCCAGTTGTGATTCTATAACGCCGGGAGAGCGTTTTTGTGCTTGCTAGTGTATTTCTTATGTCCAGGTAAAAAAACGTACTTTTGCTGACTTCGTTCATTCCTAGGCTTAAGATGGGCAGACGTTTACATGAACCTACCTATGAATATGTCGGGACGACATATTCTCTAGCAGCACTAAATATGTGTATATGCAGCAACTATGAGGACAGAATACGATGATCCTTGTAGAATCATTTATTGTTGATGAACAAAGCTTCGATTGAAGATTTGGCTATACACCCGTATAGTGAGTGATGCTCAACCGGGAAGCAGCAGCCATTGTGGAATTCGATTGATTTTGGAATTCTACTTATTGTAAATCATTAGCAGAGAACGGGAAAACTTCCTTATTATCAGGTGATGATTGAGAGATCACTATTATAAAGAAATTAACATTATCTTCACAGAGATTTGCTGTAATTCACCTAAAGGAATCTTCGCTAGAAAGAGATCCTGTTTAGGAGTCAAGTTTGAACAGTATTGCTTAATTGACATGCTCGGTCAGTAAGGTCTACTGACTGTATTTATAAACTATGGAAATCTTGGTGTTTACAGATGTTCCATTGCAAGATTATTCTTCATGAATGCTAATTTAGGACGGTAGTCCATTGATCAATATTATGCTGTCTATGTCGACTCATGTTCCTGTAACTGTACCCAATCTGTCAAGTGTGTGCGTCCAATTAAACTATTGAAACGACTACAGTGGTCTGCATTGGTGACATATCGTAAGGAGTGAATGAGTGCCTTATACGGGTCAACACACGAACAGTCCACCATTCGCCTTAACTCATACTTCACACTCACACTCCATATTTGCATAATCCTGCGTTGGTTGAGTTGACCTTTGCTCCCCCGGGAGCCTCCATCACTGGTTTGTGTGAGGAGAATACACAGTTACGATCAAGAAGAAAAAAAGGAGTTATCACCATCAAAAAGGTTAGGTTAATTTTGTCAACGATAAAGTGTATAAAACACAGTCTGAGAGAGAACTTACAGTTTAGTAGTTGAATTACTATCAACCGGCAGGGCAATCATAGCAAGAATGAAGATTGTTTTTGTTGTAAAACTTTTGCCTCGTTTTGGCGAGGCGTGTCTCGTTCAACCTAGTCGGTTATATTAGGGCGCATGTCCAAATATAAAAGACCTTTAGGTCTCAGGGTAGTATAGAATTATATTGCTTAGAGGTTGGTCTTTTTATACTGCATGTTTGCGAAAAAAATCAAAGAGGTTAGGTTAATTTTTTTTGTCGGCAAGCATCATTCGAAAAGCGGTCAGAAAGCCTTATGCCCTTACTACCTCCAAAGCCTACACACAATATCTCAAACCCTCTACACCAACCAAAGATAGCACTAGCTTATCATAGAAAAAATTATATGCACACTTACATTTTTATTATTTCTCTAAGATAGCATTTGATGGCACTTTCGTTTATAAAATGTAAGTTAACTTCCCGAAGAAACTTTACTTTATCGGGCTAAGATTCTATTAAGAAACGAACTTTAAGTACGACGCTAATTAAAATATGGACATACCCAATTCTCGAATTTCTCACTTAAGAGCAGACGAATATGACTCAGATTTCACGGCTGATAATTCTGGAGACAAAGAGATCTGCTAATGACTATACGCGGGTATATATCATAAAAAAGAACGCTATAACCCACGCCGTACGTCATCGCTTGGCGTCTCTCTGGAACCAATAATTTTGCCGGAAATTGTTAATAATTGACCCCGGCCAATTAGATTGCAAGCAAACTAATGTGTCATGTTTATTCTGATTGCGCGCATCTTTTTTGCGTCATGTGAGATAATGTTACTACCATTGGCGTGAGCAAAATTAACTTTGATCCGTTGTAGCGCTCAGTTTTACGTACCTGGGTAGAGGTTCAACACCCACCCATCGATTTACCGGGTAGGGGTTATTAGTGTAGGAAAATTTTCACACCGCCTAATAATACTCAAGCGCCTTCTTCTTCTTCTTCTTAGATCCTTCACCATCGACCGTCAAAGCAGTCAGTGGCCATCACGCTTAGTGGTGTCTTGTAGGGCAACAACAAATTGATTCCACTTTGCTCGATCGGTGACTATCCTTCGTACAGTGCCCCAGCTCTGGTTCATTCTTTGCATCTCAGCCTCCACAGTCCTCCGCTAGGTTGTTTTTGGTCGGCCTTTCTTTCGTTTTCCTTCAGGGGTCCAAAGCATAGCTGTTCTTGTGATGGCATCGGGGTCTCTTCTGAGGACATGGCCAACCCAGCTCCAGCGCTTGCCAGCTATGATGGTGTGCATGTCCTCCTGCTTGCTCCGAGTAAGCAGATCTTGGTTGGTGATGGTATTCGGCCAAAAGATGCGGTGAATTTTTCTTAGGCATGTTGTGTGAAAAGAGGACAATTTCGAAATTTCATTCTCTGTAACTCTCCAACATTCCGCACCATAGAGAAGCACAGAGAGCACACAGATCTGATATAATCTTAATTTTGTGCTTGTGGTGTATTGAGAGGACTTCCAGATGTTGTTTAGGCTAAAAAAAGCTGTTCTTGCTTTATTCATTCTGATGTTGATGTCTTTGCCTGCCCCGCCGTCTGGTGTTACTATGTATCCTAGGTATGTGAAGGTGTCTGTCTGTACCAGTTGCTGATTCGTTACTGATATAGGCTCAGGGTTGCTCACATTGAGCATCATGACCTCTGACTTCTTTAGGTTGATGTTCAAGCCCACCTGCTGGCTATACTTATTAAGCCTATCCGTTTTTTCCTGGATGTGTTGATGTGAATGTGCTAGTAGTGCAATGTCGTCTGCATATTCCAGATCTTCCAGTGTAGAAAATGTAGTCCATCTTATTCCTCATGGACTGCCCTCTGTTGTCTGGCGCATCACCCAGTCTATGACTGTTAAAAATAGAGTTGTTGATAAGGGGCATCCCTGTCGTACTCCTGTCTTCACCTCAAAGGTTAGGTTGTTCTGCCAAACACTACATGTAAAGTTCGCATAGAGGCTTTTTATGATTGACACTATGCAGCTTGGAATGCCATAAGCCCTCAGTATTTTCCATAAACTGTCCCTATGTATGCTGTCAAAAGCCTTTTCAAAATCATCGAAATTAATGTACAGCTGTCTTTGCCATTCTGAGCACTGCTCTATAAGGTTCCTGAGAGTGAATATATGATCCACACATCTTCTGTTCTTTCTAAATCCTGCTTGTTCTTTCCTCAGTTTGTAGTCTACTGCTTTTGAAATTCTCTGTATAATTATCCTGCCTAGTATTTTGCTGGGAACTGAAAGAAGAGTGATTCCTCTCCAATTATTGCAGTCTGCAAGATCTCCCTTCTTGGGCAATTTGACAATTATTCCTTTTTTCCAATCTGATGGTGTTGTCCCTGTTTTCCAGACTTGTGCAAATAGTGGTTCTAATAGTTCTGCTGCTAGCTCAGGGTCTGTCTTAAATAGCTCTGCATTTAAGTTATCATGGCCAGGAGCTTTTCCGTTCTTTAACCCTTTGATTGCTGTGATGATTTCTTCTTTTCGTGGAGTGTCTGTAATTACATCTAGATCGTTTTCAGCCTCAGGAACATTCAATTGTGTCTCTGGTGGTTCCTTGTTTAGAGTTTCTCTGAAGTGCTCTGCCCATCTTGTTTCCTGTCTCTCTGCTGTCGTGATGAGATTTCCTTGCTCATCTCTTACTTAATGTTTAGGAAATTCCTTTTGTTGGCTACTCAAGCGCCTAATACAATAAAATGCCCGCGATTATTTTTACAAAGAAAATAAAACTACGTGATCGCAAATACTTTAGAGAAAGGAAGACTGGTGCCAATCTTAAAATTAAACCCTACAGTCATCCCTCATGAAAACGCAATTAATTACCAAGAGAAGAAGACTAAACTCAATTAATTACAGGACATAATTACAGGGAGAAAAAGAATGGGGCCTGTGGAAAATAAAATCACAGTAACTCCTCACAAGGGGTGAAGAAA
Organism: Oreohelix idahoensis; assembly: GCA_024509875.1. Classification (NCBI taxonomy): domain Eukaryota; kingdom Metazoa; phylum Mollusca; class Gastropoda; order Stylommatophora; family Oreohelicidae; genus Oreohelix; species Oreohelix idahoensis. The sequence goes on from JAMPIV010022913.1 coordinate 19,349, forward strand.
TAATAATAATAGCGCCTTTGGTTATAACTGACAATGAGAATGCGCCCTTGAGGTGACAGCCCCCAGCTGCTTATTATTTTCGTGGTGTTCCATTCGACGTTTTCTCATCTCTTCTGCTTGCTGTGAGAGCTTCTTTTCGCCCAATCTGAGGTGTCCCGGTAGATAGCATCGCCACTTGGTGCGATCGGCAGCTTCATCTTCCCAGGTTGCTGGATTTATGTTCAGTGCCCTCGTGTCTCTCTTGCACACATCTTGGAACCTCAGATGCGGTCGCCCAACTGTTCTTTTGCCATCTGCCAGTTGTCCGTAGAAGATATCTTTCGGAATGCGACCATCTTCCATGCGGCGGACATGACCAAGTCAGCCGCTGTCTAAGCAGTGTATACATGCTTTGAAGGCCAGAACGTGACAACATCTTGACAATTGTCAATAAAGAAATAGCAATTTAAAAAACGGGACTCACTTTTCAATCACCCTGTACAATTAAGGTAAACGAAAAGAATAAACAGTAAAAGACATATGCGGGTACGTATCTTCAAGTTAAAGGTTTATATTTGTGGCATCGCTCTTATCATCAACATTGCCACTTTAGATCCAAACATCTCAGGCCTTCAACAGTTTTATATCAAGTGTTCCTGTCCTGTGCCATCCGCTAAATACCTTTCAAAATCTTCTTTATCTCTTTCATTGCCAGTTCTCTTGTTTATGTTTTTTTTTTTTTTTTTGTCTCCATTTTATCTCTATTACCCTGGGAATTTCATAACAAAGTTGTGCCATGTAATTTCATCAATAGGTATACTCAGTGTGTGTCCTATCCCTCGCCTGCGTTTTGACACCTCTTCCTCCACTGGCACCTGCCGATTCTTGTCATCAGTTCCACTTTATTGATCTAAGTGGTGGGATTTCTGTAGAAGATGATAAATAGGCGGATGGACAGACACACTGACTTAATGCACGAACTAAGGAACTTACTTTAAAAAAGAGTGATAATTGTTCACGCGGGTCAGCCAGACATTCTAGCCCAATCATGTCTCAACTTTTAGTATCTATCCTGCCCTTCAGACACGTGGTCACATCTGTTAACAACTAATGTGTACATTTTCTTATGAATCCACAAAACTAAAAACAACATTTAAAAAAAAATATACGTAATTCTCGCATAAAGTACCCCATCAGCGTGTTCTGGCGAAACGAAAGAAACGAATTTTATTTTAAAAAGGTTGAGAATTTGGCTGAAGAATTGAGCGGAAAAAAAAGTAAATGTGCAGATGGCTAGGAAAAAAGGTAAGGAGGCATAATTACATATTTATAGACGACAGACAATAATTATACAGAGAATCTCAAAAGCAGTAGACCACAAACTGAGGAAAGAACAAGCAGGATTTAGAAAGAACAGAAGATGTGTAGATCATATATTTACCCTCAGGAACATTATAGAGCAGTGCTCATAATGGCAAAGGAACCTGTACATTAATTTCGTTGGTTTTGAAAAGGCGTTTGACAATATACATAGGGACAGTTTATGGAAAATACTTAGGGTTTATGGAATTCCAAGCTGCATAGTGTCAATCATAAAAAGCCTTTATGCCAACTTTACGTGTAGTATTGGGCAGTGCAACCTATCCTTTGAAGTGAAGACAGGAGTACGACAGGGATGCCCCTTACCAACCACTCTATTTTTAACTGTCATAGACTGGGTGATGCGCCAGACAACAGAGGGCAATCCAAGAGGAATAAGATGGACTACATTTTCTACATTGGAAGATCTGGAATATGCAGATGACATTGCACTGCTAGCACATTCACATCAACACATCCAGGAAAAAACGGATAGACTTAATAAGTATAGCCAGCAGGTGGGCTTGAACATCAACCTAAAGAAGACAGAGGTCATGACGCTCAATGTGTGCAACCCTGAGCCCATATCAGTAAGGAATCAGCAACTGGAACAGACAGATGCCTTCATATACCTAGGATGCATAGTAACACCAGACGGCGGAGCAAGCAAAGACATCAACAACAGAATGAACAAAGCAAGAACAGCCTTTTTTAGTCTAAACAACATCTGGAAGTCCTCTCAGTACAGCACAAGCACAAAATTAGGATTATATCAGAGCTGTGTGCTTTCTGTGCTTCTCTATGGCGCGGAGAGCTGGAGAGTTACAGAGAAGGAAATGTCGAAATTGTCCTCTTTTCACACAACATGCCTAAGAAAAATTCTCCGAATCTTATGGCCGAATACCGTCACCAACCAAGATCTGCTTATTCGGAGCAAGCAAGAGGACATGCACACCATCATAGCTGGCAGACGCTGGAGCTGGGTTGGCCATGTCCTCAGAAGAGACCCCGATGCCATCACAAGAACAGCTATGCTATGGACCCCTGAAGGAAAACGAACGAAAGGCCGACCAAAAACAACTTAGCGCAGGACTGTGGAGGCTGAGATGCAAAGAATGAACCAGAGTTGGGGCACTGTACGAAGGATGGCCGCCGACCGAGCAAAGTGGCATCAATTTGTTGTTGCCCTACAAGACGCCACCAGGCGTAATGGCCACTGACTGCTTTGACGGTCGGCGGCTAAGGATCAAAGAAGAGAAGAATAAGAAGACGACAGACAGACAAACAGACTGACTGAGAAATAAATAGATAGATAGATAGATAGATAGATAGATAGATAGATAGATAGATAGATAGATAGATAGATAGATAGATAGATAGATAGATAGATAGATAGATAGATAGAGAGAGAGATAGATAGATAGATAGATAGATAGATAGATAGATAGATAGATAGATAGATAGATAGATAGATAGATAGATAGATAGATAGATAGACAGACAGACAGACAGACAGACAGATCTATACAGTCACATGTAGAAATCTGTACCTTTCTACTTATCAACACACCTAGCTGGCTTTCTATCTACCTTTCTAACCGTAACTGAATGTGAATATTCATTTACACTCTCTCACATTTGGTGATACCAAATGATATAATCTTATTTATTCTTGGGTTCATAGCCGCTGACTAACAAAGGACTAACAAATGAATCCGTGACCATTACGCCTAGTGACATCTAATAGGGCAGAAACTAAGTTTCTACACTTAGCGTGGCCTGTGACTATCTTACGTGTGGAGACCCAGCTCTGGTTCATGTTTGTCATAAGTAACATATTGTGACGGTATTGCCTCCACTGCTTTGCAGTAGTGGTCCAGCAGTGGCCAAAACTCAAGAGTATCTAATATGGGCTTCAAAGGTATCTACCTTCGCACAAGATTACTCTTGGCAGAGATGTAGATAGAAGGGTGATGACACTTCTATTACAAAGGGAGTCTTCACAAGATATTCAGAATAAGCGAGAACAATACTGCTTTGGCTGAGTATGTTAACTCTGTAATTCTGCCGACGCTTTTGTGAAGTGATTAAGCACTTATTACTTTCAGCTCGTTTAAGCCCCCACCCCTGATTTACTCAGTGGAATTCTATTATTATTCTTGTAGAACACTGTTTAGAGTGTGTGTAGTAATTTGACTGAGACAAACATGCAGTAACTTTAAAATGATTAAATCGAAGTTAAATTTGTAACATTACAAATAACAAAATTTAATAATCACTTTAGGTTCTAGCAGTTGAAAATAATTTGAATAGTTATGGATCAAGAAAAGTTATCATCACAGTCTTTAAGGAATGTGAGATATTACAAGAAGTTCAAGTGGCAGTATATATATTTGAACTTAGCTGCCAATGATGGTTCTGCTCCTTCTTATGGGTTGGTTCTGTTCAATCTGCTCACGCTCGTCTCTGATCAAGATTGTCGGAGGTAGCTCGTTTCCCAGAAACGTCAAGGAGAGTCTACTACGTCCGTCCTTCCTCTTAAAGCTAGGGTTACGGTTCCCTTCTTGTTCCAGAGATAGTACTTTCTGCTAGTACCACCAATAACTATGGTAAAAGAATATAACAAAACGCTGTTCTGAGTATGGCGTTTTCCACCCCATAGACTTTACCCTCGATGAGAATTAAATGTAATCCCTCGGGATAAAACTTTCTTTACATTTAAATAGAATAGCTTTAGCTTTACATGACATTTAAATGAAAAGGTTAATAATACAGATATAGTCTGTTTACATACACATCTCCACTGATTGAAAAGTGTGCACAATATAAATTGAATATGTTTTCATTTATGTCTTACACTGATTGAAAAGTTTGAAACTTCCATTACTTTAAAATGAATATTTTCACATAGACAATTACACTGGTTTAAAGCTTGAAAACTTACATTAATTTTAAAGTGACTATGTTTATAGGGACATTTACACTGCTTTGAAAATGTAAGTATTATACTTAGAATGTACATCATTTCTTTCATCTTTCCCTCCCTGCTCCATAGGGACCTGGAACTACTTTATGCTTTTAGTTCTCTTTACGAAACTATCAATAAAGCAATCACCAGCCCGTGCAGTGGTGGTTCATGAATCATCATTCTATACGATGAGGTTGCCAGCCTCAAATGACTTTGACATCCAATAGCGAGTTTCACACATTAAACTTCACATGGTATTATATATACATATATATGTTAATTCACATGTTAGTAATGAAACATAGAATGAAAAATGCACTACTTACGCCAATCTTGGCTACAGATTTGTTGCTCAGATGAATAAAAGAGACGAGTCGGTCTCTTACACGCGTCTGGGGTGTCTTTTACTTGAAAATAGATTCCCTCTCTGACTCCGCGTGTTTCTTCAGTTTCCTAGACCCGGTGTTTCATTAAAATGTAGAGATTTCCTGTGCTTTGTAAGTCTTATTTGGTTCTCAAATAAAAGATCCGGTTAAAAAAAAGGAATTATGAACCTAGTTTTCACTCTGGCGAGGTCTGATGTTGTCTTGGCGAGCGTGAACTTCACAGTGAAATAAAACTGCGAAATGGTCAGACTATATTCCTATCTTCCCACGCATTGTTGTTATGAATCTAATCAGAAAGATCCAATCATTTCAAATCATGCAGATAGGGTGTGATATTTTCAAAATAGTCCCACGTGAAATAAGGTGCGTGCCTGCAAAGGTCACGTATTACCATATATGGACATCTGATGCCTTGCATACACTCTCACAGGCAGATCGGTAGACACACATGACAACATGGGTAAGCTGTAATACGTATTACTTTATTAGAAAGTAATGTTGTCATAACAAGTCGGCCCGGAAGCGCTTATGTCACACTTGTCTGCCCACATGTGTCACACAGACAGTAATCTCGTTATCTGTCGTATGAGTACGCAAAAACTCCGTGTTTGCCCAGCTTGTTAACAAACGAATCGCTTATCAGCGGTTTAATCTAAACACGCCGGCGCTCATCTTATCTAGTTGCTTCTCGCAGGCTGGGATAAACATTATCTGCAAGGAGTGTCACAAATGTTTGAACATACAAACTACTTGCACCTTCACGGCTGTTTGTGCCTTATACCCGAGCGATCTTTTAGTTTCGGTGACCGGAATTCTGACACCAGGTATAACATTTTCATATGCACCGTAAAAAAACTACTGAGGGTTTTGGCGGGGAAAATCAGCTGTTGTGTGTGTAAAATCAGTAAAATATAAATCATTATACAATCGTTCTGGATAAACACAGCGCTAAAATTCTTTTGTGTACTATAACTTTGTTCTGTGTTCTATTTGTGATTGCATTTTTATTTGTTTGAAATTAGTTTTGACGGAGTTACAGACTTTTGAAAACAGCGTCATCATTTGAGGAAATTCATAAAATAAGTAATCTTTTTATTAATTTAATATCTAAAAATCGGCCTATTCGTTTGAGTTTATAATTATATAGACTTCTCGACGGGAAGCTAAAGATTATTTCCACTTACTTTTTTTTTTTGGTTTCATATCTTGAGAATGTGTGGTAGTTAATTTTGTGAGTTTGGCATTACAAGAACAAGCATATTGTCACCAGATTTTATAACATGTAAATCACTGTAAACGCATTCCTGATACTCGCAAATCTTAAATAAGGTTGTAAAAAAAAATAACTTTTTGTAAAGCACCATCTGTTTTTGCATTTTCATTCATTTATAATGATATTTAGCTGCGATATAAGCATCAGAAAACATGTAAAGCTATAGATTGATTACTTCGACAATACTTTGATCTATCTTTCAAGTCTTGTTAATCTTGTATTAATAATATGAATGTGTTTTTTTAACTGTATGTGAGATAAGGACTGTTCCATTAGTGTTCTTTGGTAGACAATCCTGTGCACACGACGGCTGCCAAAGAATTCTAAGTAACTGTTTGTATATCTTCTTTCATTCAAAGTTACAATGCAGGTAGTAAATTTAGAGAAACCAAATTCTAAATCTAATACCATCCTTTTATCAATTGCTAGAGTCAGAGATACATATGATAATTTAGAAATATTTATGAATGGCATGAAAGCTCAGATAGAGTCACTAAAAGATTTAGAGTGGGAGGGTAAAAAAGTTGTTGTTTTCTTATTCAGGGATTATGACTTTTTGATGAAAATGTTTGGTTTGTCTGGAGCTCAAGGAATATACCCATGTCTGTGGTGTCCCCAGCAAAACATGGAAATAAAGACATCCAGAGAGCATACAACTTGCAAACCAAGAAGATTGGCAATGTTGATAAGAGATTACAATAGATATATGAAATATGGGAAAGGGAATAAAAGGCAAGTGGCACGTTACCATAATTGTTTACACAAACCAATGTTAGAGATTGAAATTGAAAATGTAGCTCCTCCTTACTTCATATTTTATTAGGCATTGTTTTGAAACACCACAGACTTCTAGAACAGGTAGCCGATACAATAGACGCAAAGATATTTGAGAATCCGCAAGAGATACATGCAAACATTAGTCCTATGAAGAACTTGAAGAGATTTGGTAGGAACTGGAAACAGGCAGAAGAATTAGAAGCTAAAATTGAATTTTTTTCAGGCAGGTATTATACTTTGTGAGGATAAGGAGGAGACAGATAGTTTTAAAGTTAAACTTGAAAATGCACAAGATGCGCTGGCCAAACTTCAGTTTCAAGATCTGTGTGCTAGGTCTGGTCCAGTTTGCTTACACCTGGACAAGGTACTAGCCAAACACAAAATCATACCACAGGCTTATCATAGCAGAGCATTCATAGGGAATCACTGCCACAGATATCTCACACAAAAAGTTTATAAAGATCTTACAAGAGCAATCATTACACAAACACTGAAAATTACAGACAAACAAGATATAACTAACATAGCTTTTATTGCCCAAGAACAATTCAACTCACTGAAAGAAGCATTTAAGAAAGTACACAACAAAATACCACACAGTAAACCAATTAGTAAAGAATCAATAACAGCATCAATAGAGACATATATGTCTTTGTTCAGAAAGCTATTCCCCAGTAAGACAATTCCTAAACAGCACATATTAGAAAAACACTGCGCAGACTGGATCAGAACTCATGGCTTTGGAATGGGCATGCATGGAGAGCAAGGAGGAGAATTTGTACATTCCACTATTTCCAAAATTGAAAGACGCGCCAGCGGTATTAAAAAATATAAATTCACAATTAAAATTTATAATGGAAACTCATTTGTTACAAATTTCTCCATCTGTGAATGTACAGATTCATCCTATAAAAAAAAAGGAAGTGTGAATGATAACTGAGCGAAATTTTGGGGCTAGAGAAAATTATGGCAGTTGTTGCGTGAGAGTGATAGAATTAACAGTGTGTGGAAATCATTTAATAGATGTATTTATTAAATACACCTATTTATCTATTAAATTGAACATTTCGTTTTACCCATGACCATACTCATTTTTACATGACCATCGTGATGTATGATTGAGATAATTGTTAGCTCTCATGTTTTGGGGACAATTGGGTGTGTTATTTTAAGGTAATAAATGTGGACTTGCAATTTAATGTTTCAATAATTAATGTTTGACGCATGAAACCAAAACAAAACTTTGATATCCATTTTTTGCAGGTTTTCTACTTTTGATTTCTGTAATTTGTTATGCATGTTGATTGTGACCGTTTTAGTGTAAATTGCATTAGAAACAAACCATAACAAAATATAAAAAAACGTAAATTTTACACTATTTCAGACTATTATATCTTCTGTTCTAATTGTGATAAAATGTTTGTTCTTGTTCTAAAATTTACTCTAACATTTCTAGTCTAGCTTTACGCAAAATTAAAGCCGGTATTTATAATAATAAAGTAGCCTAAAAGCATTAATTAAGCCCTATCAAAAGTAAACATCGCCACATTTTTTTCCCGTTAGGAAGCTGACCACGTGACCTCTGTCAAGATAGCTATAAATAGCGATGTCAGGGAAAAAAGGGAAACAACTAAAAGATCGCTGGCAAACAGCCGTGCTTAGCTGATAATGAGAAGAAATTGGTACTTTTAAAAGTACACAAATAAAAATCAGTACAAAATATGTCTCTGATCCTGTCGGAGTGAAACCGAGATCGTGAAGATTTCGTTCATTTCGTCACACATATACGGCTTGAATATTTACACTATTTGAAATACTGACATCTTGTCATAACAACTGACAAATGGGTATAATCTAGTATCCCGTAGTGTCCCGTTTAGTTCATGGGGTCTCCTATGTGAAAAGAAAGTAATAGTACTACTGCTCTATCATGCATGTCGTACAAGGCTACTAACATGAGGTTGTGCACGGGACTGGCACCTTCGTCATGTAATAAAAATGTCTACAGAAACCACTGCTACAAGAGCATGTTAATGTTTTGTGCAGGCTTCCTGCAAGAGGGGAGGGAGGGGGAGGAGGGGGTTGGGATAGCTGCAGTGATAGTTCCATAGGGAGCGAAAATAAAAGTGATGATGAAGCCGTATTGTTCCTTCTTCATTATGTTCTTTTTTTAAACTAGCAAAGAACACAATGAGATGAATAACAATCGATGTAAAACAGGAAATATATATGCTGAACGATATGAAGAAAACAGCTTGAGTTGAGTTCTGTAGAAAAATGTTTCTCAACCGCTGTGTTCCATAAGAAACTTTAGCGTAAAACCTTACATATAAGTCTGGAATCTTCAGGAACTAGTGTGGATCCACTGTCCTGGTCATGCAGGTGTACGCGGAAATGAAAGAACTGACAGACAGTGGCGGCTTTCTTTAATGTGCTGTTGAGCTGCAGCACTCCCTATTTAAAAAAAAAGGACTGTATCTGTCTCTACTAACGTAATCCGGACAGATAAAAAAATTGAGGTTACACCGGAAGGGTTGAATAACTTGAATACAAGACAACAACAAAATTATCTAAGACCGTATCGTGGAGTGCTGCGAACGATTTCAGTTCAAGTCACCTTGACCTCTTACAAGCGAATGCTTGTTATACACAGCTGCGTTTGGGTTGAATTTATTTAACTCTTTGACTCCGGAACAACGCTCTGAGCGTGGTTTTTTAGACTATCACGAATGAAAATTACGGCACAGGGTGAAAAATAATTGCGGAGTCAAAGAGTTAACAAGTGCTGCAACGAAAGACAGCTCCAAGTGCAATGAACTGTAATTAAAGGGAAGTTACAATGAAAATTTTAAACACGAGAAATAGCAGCATAAATGTCTGTGTAACCTGGTTTGAAACTCGGGAAACTGCTTCGACTGACAAGGATTACTCCTAGTTGCAGTAAACTTTTAAAATAACTTTTCAGATGTTCTTGACAGATTTTAGATGAGATAAGACACTAATCATTTGTGTCTGGGTTGATATTTTACATGGTGGTCACAATTTGTGAGTGTTATGTACCGTATAGTATTTTAAATGAATGAACAGTGCAGCACCCCCAATGACAACCCCCTGGAACCGCCACTGCTGACAGACAAGCTTCAAGAGCACCCATAGTAGATGCACCGAATATGAATGAGGGAGAGATCCTGAGGACTATTAATGATCGCCTATTAGAGAATTACACTGAAATCGATACATCATCAAGGCTAAGATTCCTAGAATGTGTCATCAAACGTAAGACCCGCATGGATGGACATACGAGAGGATGCATCGGGCTGAAGAAGACTGAGAACATATGGGTTTGCCCGGTCTGCAGTGATGTCGATTCTGATCATCAATAACAATAAACAAAATAATGTGACAAAACTTGAATATCGTACTTAACACGTGTCGCATCCTTCAATAGGTATCGAATCTCACATTTCGGAATCTTGATATCGATATTTTAAAAAATCTCAAAACGGTATCGAGGATGTGCTTAAATCAATCTTGCTGCATGCTGCACTTAATGTCGCCGGTTACTTGTAACGTAGAAATGGCCAAATTTGCAAGAGAAGCAAGAGCTGATTTGGCAACGGTTGCCGAGCTTCAATTTTCCCTCTGTTTTTTTTTTCTCCCTTCTTCAACGCCCTCTTACCTGGATGAGTTCTTTGCTTGCGCGTCTGCATGGCAACTTACTGTGTTGAGATTTTTGCTGCGGCAGCAAAAGTTACTCCCCCTAGCCCTCTTTCTATGAGGAAATAGATATTTCAGTTTATTTCGGTTTTCTTCAATGTGCATTTCCAGAAGGTGAAAATTTTAACGTTATTATATATATGTACATTTTTTAAAAATTTGCTTGAATCAGAGACAAGTACATCTATTTGAATCCAGTGTTCAGCCGTTAGTGTTTTCCTCAAGCGAAAGATCGCCTAGAAGATACAAAGATGTCATTCGTAAATGGGGTAAGAGTTTGTCTGTTGCACATTGTTGTTTTAAATTACGTGAATTTTTATTACAAATACGTATCACCACCGTTGGTTTCTTGTGGCAAAGGTTCCGGGTTCGATTCACGGTATCGACACGCTTCAGTCTACCCAGCTGTAAATGGGTGCCTGACTTTGCACTTGAGTTACGGAAGGAAAAGGCAGCGAGGAAGGGAACTGGTTCCCCCCCCACCTCTCGAAGCTTGACCTAGTATAGTGAAGTCTCTAACACTTGCCTCCCCTAGGGCAGTATCGGCTATGGGACTACCTTTATCATCACCATTACCCTTCAATAAATTTCTACCATGTCCTCCTGTACTGTGCCATCGGCTCAAGATCTTTCCATGTATTCTTTATTATGTCTTTCATTTATATCTGCAGTTCTACTTTTCATGTGTTTTTCGGTCTCTCTACCTCACTTACCCCGAGGTTTCCAGAGCAAGTAATGTCTGAAAAAAATATATTACAGTACTTTGTCTCTGACAATTTGCAATAAATGGACAGAAGATATGATGCTACTTTCGAATATCGACAATCGTACATACTGTTTGGACATGCAGACACTAAATATCTTAATGATAACCCATCAGGGGTTGAACGGGATATTTTTCATCATCAATTTAAATAAGAAAATGACTCTCTAATATTTATTAATCTCGTATGGTTATATTTGATTTAATTATTTGTTCTTTATTCTGTTTTTGAATTATCTAAAATGTTTAATTACTTCCCCGGTTTTTCCAAACGAGATCATCTCGACCATGGCTTTAAAATAAAATAAAAAATATTCCCGTTGAATAATTTATCTTGTTATTAATTCTGTTGTTGACTTTCTTCCAATCCAAGCGGCAAGTCAGTCTAGAATCTTTTCTCTTTGTAATTCTCATTGGTCTGCGTTATTTCTATATATATTAGATGTAATCATTTTTCTGTATTCTACTTTTGAACTATCTAAAATGGGTAATTTCCTATTACTCGTATGTTTAATTATTTCCATGTGTTTTCCAAACACGCATCACGCATCGACTTAGTGCTCATGACTGCCTTGTTTTTAACGTTTTTTTTTTAACATCGTCATTACGAGAACACAACCAATGCCTGTACGCCAGTCGCCGCGACGCCTGTAGTTTATATTTAGACATGTAATTCTTATTTTTTTTTTTTTTTTAAATGTGTTATTATATTTCGTTTTGGTACGTTATTAGGGGAAAAACGTATATAAGAAAATATGTTCAGTCTGGCGCCTAAGTTTCACAAATAATTACAAGATGAGGGGAATATATATTATTCTCTGATCATCATCATCATCGTGTCGACTTTCATCTGCAATTGACAACCAATAATCTCTTATTTTGTCTCACTTATCATCATCATCATTTAAATTATCGTTCCTCATGGCGCCACCACTACATCTAGTCCTCTTATAACAGGGTTTCCTAACTTGTGGCCCACTGACTTCTTAGGGGTCCATAAATGGACGTTAGGGGGCCCGCGTACACAACCTCAAATTTAAAATGTAAGTTTTTTAATAAATTTAGCTTTTATATCAATTGTTTCACAAGAAGGGGCCCGTAGCCATCATCGGACGATCAAAGGGGTCCATGGCACACAAACTAAAAACCGTTAAAAACCCTGCCTGATAGGAAGCTCGCATCACAGCAGTCACGTGCTCTTGCACAGATGGTCTATGTAGACATTTATTTTACATGATGATGTTGCCAGCCCTATGTACAAATTTGTATCTGACGGCTTTTACGACATGCACCATGGAGCACTAGCCAAATTATTGTGTGTATCTCTCCTGAGACTACACGGGATTATCTCAATTATGTTTGTTTCTAAATAAATAAACAAATATAGTTAAATAATAGGTACATCTAACACAGAAAGAAAGAGGATACTAAACTAGAGAAAAGTAGCAGAAGTGATAGGCTCACTGGGGCATCTAACCAAGTACCATCCGAACTGTGCCATCGCCTAGCTGCGAAATTGAATTTATTTCTATTTATATAAAAAAGAACAGATGGTAAAGGCAGTCCAATTGCAGATATTGCCGTAGGGTGGTGAAAGGTTTGAGACTTTACTACACTAAGCCCAGCTTCGAGAAGTGGAGTGACCAGTCATCGTCCTCGACGCCTTTGCTGTCCTTAACTCAAGAGCCTAGTCAGGTATCCATTTACAGTTGGGTAGGATGGAGCCTGACGTCACCGTGCATAGAACCCGGTATCTTTGTCACGACAAGCAAACGCTTTAACTACTCTGCCAATCGGACTTATTTCTATGCTGATGTAGAACATCCCTCATAGCTGTTGTCCACCTCATATTCTCATATGTTATCGAGCCATTCTTGTTCTCTGCTAAACTTATTTCCATGCTAATTCTCTTCTAATGAGATTTTCTTCAAATCTTTTTGCCTGATATTAAACAATTATTTCGTTGGAAACCGGTTTGGGGGGTGGGGGGTGTTGAGGTGAATGGGAAAAAAAAACAGACGGTGAACGTATTATTGGGACTACGGACGAAGAAATACCCTACGTTACGAACACAGTCTCTTCGTGCTGGACAAATGGGCGGAAACAGTAGAAAATGAGAACTAATCTAACAGCATAAAAAAATTACTAGACGCAAATGCAAATTGCTCTGTTTCACTCGGGTAAATTACAGTCAGAAATGCCGTGAGGGCGTGATGAAAAACTGTAATCGGGAATTGATAATAACGGATAAAAGCTTACAATATTTCTCTCTCTCTCATCCTCACTATTATCTCTCTCTTAAAAAAATGAAAGTGGGAAAAAATATAAATATAGAAACTACACAGAAGGTAACTGTGGTGTGTTTCATAAATGTTCTTACGAAATGCCTCGTAAACGCCACTTCAACATTTGGCTCAGCTTCCTCAAGCTATAATAATGTTTCACCCGTTCGTCTATAGGGGCGCGAACACCCCCGATGCTGGATCGCTAGGCGCCTTGAGATGTAACATTAAACTTTTAGAATTAATATTAATTTCATTTTCATAGCGTGGGGCTACCAGATTTCGAACCTGGAACACGATAACTTTGCCGCGATGGTTATGCGCTCTAACCTTTTTACTATTCGGACGCACAGTGTTACCACCACGTCTATTAACTTTCACCATTGTGCGGTTGTTAGAGTTTGGAATCAATGTAGATCCTAAAAGTCGTCTAATGTAATCGATACTGACACAGTCTATATAGAACATTGGACATCAAGTAATCGATTCACACCTTGGCTTAAAACTGTTCTTTCTCCATCCTTCACTTTTGGTCTAAAATTTATTTTTTTGGTAATCGCTCAACTTCTTTCACTTAAAGCCCCCCAAGTGTGCAGACGATGTATTTCCTTTATATCTCTATGAGCCATTTCTGGCGCAGACATGCGCACTAGGTGCAGCTATTATTGCAGCCAGAGGATAAATGTGATAGATTGAGCTCGTTAAGTTACCTCACTTACTTTTTCAGCAGAAGCGTAGATCGAGAACTTCAAAGAGGTTGGTGGAAGAAGATGGAAGTGAATGTCTATCAGTTGCTGGATGCATGTACGAGGTTATCTGTTCGAAATTTCCTGTGTGTGTGTAGCGAAAGGTTTTCCTAGTATGATAGTAGTGGTAGAGCAGAAGTAGAATCTCTCTCCAGAAAGTATGAAGTTCCAGTGCCCGAGAAGTACACTGGTATCACAAGTGAGTTACAGCTGTGAATACTCTGAGCTGGACAATAGATTTAGGCTTCAGAAGTATAAGATGCTACTTCGCTATCGTAACCCTATGTGATATTATAATTAAATTAGAAAAAGTAACTCAAAATTTAACAGTTAAAAATTTAACAAGTCAAATGAGTACAATTATCCAATTTATTATGTACATCTATATATTCTTGTAATGATAAATGGGTGTTGGAAGATGGTAAAATGTATGATTATTTACAGTTACAAATTAAAATAACTAATAGAAAAAGTCTTGGATTTATCTTCCACTGAATTTATAAAACAAGTTTGTCACATTATCTCTTGCCATCTAGTTTTCATCATTAGAAAGTCGTTTTAGAACTGCTCACAGGATTTGTTGGATGGAAATATATAAACTCAACTTTATCCACGTCTGCTCGAGGTTCCTCCGACACACTGGAGTACGGAAGACTTTCCTTCAGCCCGCCCTATAACTACGGGGGACTAAGGTGTTGAAGTTTGGTTGACCTCTAGGCTTCAGTGAGCTGGATCAACTTCTTCAAGTCTTTAGTTTCTCGATCAGGAATGATCATAAACATTGATCATAAAAACCTGGAACAAGAAGTAATAGGTGGCCATTGTTCTAACAATCTCACCACCCTCTGCTGTTCATGATGCGACCATGTCTTCAGTGTTTGTATGTAAATGAATGAATCATGGTAGTATATTACAGAGATAGCATGATAAGATAATGTATAAGGTGCAGAATTAACAATATACATGAATAAATCACATGTTATGATACATGGGTACGATATAACCTTTGCCTTCCACTTATGGATGTCAAGTCACTTATGTACTTGCTGGTATGTCGTAAGCTTCCAGGCAAGAATTAGCCATAATATATTTGGCTAACCAATTAATGGTTATGCTTCCTGACAATGCCGGTGAAGGTTATCTCTGGTTAGCGTCATTCCCTTTTTTATTATATCTGCTACAATCAATCAGAAATAAAATCTGAAATAAAATGATATTAGTAATACATATATTTTTAATAAACTTACATACCCTCTTAGGATTAATAAGCTCACGGTGAGACTGTATTGGCTTAACTTAATCTGCCCTGCATGCAGCGTGAAAATAGAACTTTTCTTGCAGAGGTTGTCCTCCAGTTTCTCACTCTGGCTTCTGGATTTGGTGTGTGATTTACAATGCGCCGCTCTGTCCTTATATTTCAGTCTCTCGCGCGTACGAGAAAGCAGCTCCCAAATTCCCCAAAAGATTTTAGTTTCATCTCCTGTTTTGAAGCTATTTGAAACAATCTGTGCTTTTCCTGTACTCGTTTTTTCTCTTCTGTCACTCACACACTTATCTCCTTCCTTCCTTCCTATATATCATTTCCTTTTCCCCATATGGGGCTTTCATTACATATAAGTTTTATACAATTCCGTTGAGGCTTGTTAGTGTAATAAATTTTTAAAGATTATTAGCTAACTTTTAGCCGATGTGATGAAGGTGAAAAATATTAATTATCTTTAAAACTATTTATATTTGAATAATATCCTTTTGGATATAATTCCTAGCCTATCTCCTTTGTTGAGTTATATTTATTTAATATTATTCCAACCATGCGTTCTCCTGTAGTGAATAATTTAATGTCCAGTAAATGCAAACTTTTAAAGTCGGCCATACATTCCTATATAGCTATTTCCTCATTCTTCAGTAATACTGTATGGCTTTTAACCGTAAGTCACATTTCCGCTGTCTACCAACTTCAAAGAAAGACCGCAGCGCTGACCTTGCGCTGGTGTGTGTGGGTGTCGCGTGGGCGTGTCGCGCTACAACCAAGCAAGTGTTTACCAAATCTCGCTACAGAGCCCTCTTCTTTAAAACAGTGCCTGCACGGTTAACTTTTTGGTAACACATGCTGCAGTTCCTCCTTAATTTTCTGTTTCTCTATATCTCCTTTGATAGGATGCCTACTTAAAAAATCGGGTCCAAGATTGTCCCGTCCTGGTATGTATCTCACATTGAACGAATATGGAGATAACAGTAAACTCCACCTTAAAAGTCGTGAATTTAATTTTTTAGACACTGCTAAAAACATCAAAGGCTGGTGATCACTTTCCACAATGAAGTGTTTCCCGTAAAGAAAAGGGGCGAATTTGTTGATCGACCAGACCAAAGCGAGGCATTCACGTTCAACGGTAGAATAATTTCTCTCAGCTGTATTTAACTTTCTACTGGCAAAAGCTACTGGTAATAGCATATGTGGCGGTGTGTCTGCCCGCTGTAGTAATGTTGCTCCGATGCCTACATTGCTAGCATCCGTTCTTAGTACGAATTCTTGTGTGAGATCGGGAAGGGCAAGGATAGGTTTATTTGTCAGCTTATTTTTCAACTCTGTATAAGCCTGTTCACACTCCACAGTCCATTGTATTTTATCCGGCTGACCTTTTTTGGTTAAGTCGGTTAATGGCGCGCACAATGAGTTAAAATGGGGTATATATTTCTGATAAAACCCGCACAGTGACACAAAGGATCTTACATCCTTCTTAGTTTGTGGTCTTGGTGCTTTTCTCATTTTCTCTACATTCTTTGGGTCCGGAGACATTTGCCCTGTAGAGATAGTGTGACCTAAAAATTCCAATGTCTCACATCCAATATGACACTTAGTTGGGCGTGCTGTCAATCCCGTTTCTCTTAATCTACCTAACAACATGGAGAGTGCTACTAAGTGTTCCTCGAATGTAGTGGTAGCAATAAGAATATCATCCATGAAGTTGGTGATATGAGGATTTTGTAATGGTTCCAACAATTTCCTCATCATTCTGGTGAAGATACTTGGAGCATTCTTTAAACCAAATGGGAGTACATTGAACTCGTAATGTCCATCCGGTGTACTAAAGGCTAACAGTTTCCTAACTTCTGGTTTCACTGGTATTTGGTAGTATCCCTTGCTTAGATCTACTTTTGAAAAATACCGAGCCTTACTCAATGTAGCAAACAACTGATTGGTGTCAGGTAATGGGTCTACCTGAGATTCAGTGATAGCATTTAGTTTCCTATAATCAATGCATAACCTGTGTTCACCACTAGGCTTCCTTAATAGCACCACACTTGAGCTGTAGGGAGATTCAGACTTTGAAATAATTTTCTCTTTTAAGAGATAATCAATCTCATCCTTGAGTGCCTGTCCTTTAGCATAAGGTATAGGGTATGTCCGCATACAAACTGGTGTAGGGTCAGTAATCGTCATGTCATACTCTAACAGATTAGTACACCCCGGCTTATCTGTGAGTACATCAGCATGGATTTCTAACACCTCCTGAACCTTTTTCCTCTGCTCAAGAGTTAAATGTTCACTCACATTAACCTGAGCATAGCTTTCCGTAGTTGATAGGGGGTATTCCATGGAGGAAATTGGTTCATCCTGCATTTCTGTTGCAATGGCCAGGGTCATGATATGGGCAACTTCTGATGCTTCCCTGTCATAATACTTTTTAAGAAGGTTGACATGATACACCTTCTCCTTTCCTTTCTTGTCAATCTTATAGTTGGTCCGGGAAAGTTTTTCCAATATGACGTAGGGTCCCTGCCATCCAATTTGCAATTTATTATTGCTGCTGGGCAACAGTAACAGAACCTTTTCTCCCACCTCAAGTTCCCTATCTTTTGCTGTTTTATTGTAGTAAGCAGCCTGCTTCCTCCTGGCCTGTCTCAAGTTATCATTTGCCAGTTTCCAACTTGTTTTCAATCGAGATGTCAACTCGTTGACGTATTGGTATGAAGAAGTCACGGTTTCTTCTGCTTTTTCATCAGTCCATGTCCGCAACAATGCTTCCAGTGGACCTTTGATTGGTCGTCCAAACAACAATGTAGCTGGAGCCAATCCTGTGGAGTTATGTGGGACTTCCCTATAGGCAAATAGTGCTGAGGGTAAGTATGTGTCCCAAGTTTCAGGTTTCTCACTAGCCAACTTTCTAAGGATTGAAATGAGCGTGCCATTGAACCGCTCTACTTGACCATTCCCTTGGGCGTGGTACGGGCTACAGTGATAATGTCTAGCTTGAAATAACCTGAATACTTCTTGTGTTAGCTTTCCCCTAAACTGAGAACCATTGTCAGTCAATATTTGATGTGGGAAACCTAATCGGGTGAATATTGTTAACAGTGCCTCTGCCACATGTTTCGAATCTATCGATGACATTGCTACTGCCTCTCCCCACATAGAGCAAGTATCGACCAAGGTTAAGATATATGCATTTCTCTTCTTGGTCCTACTGAGGGGTCCAACAATATCCACGGCAACACGTTCGAAGGGCGTTCCCATGATGGGCATTTCTCCCAGTGTTGCTGGTGCAGTCCTATGTTTAGGAGCTACTCTTTGGCATTCTGGACAGGATCTCACATACCTCTTTATGTCCTCTGTGATCCCTGGCCAAAAGTAGTGACAGGCTATCCGTTGTCCAGTGGCCCCTATTCCCATATGTCCACTGAAGGGTATAGCATGTCCTAGCTTCATAACCTGCTCCCTGTATGATTTTGGCACTACAAGCTGTCCATGTCCTTTTGGTCCTGTTCCAGCTTTTCTATATAGTAGGCCTTTTTTCATATATAAGTCTCCTTTCTCTGGAGGGTTATGGCTTTTAGGTAATTTGCCAAAGCAAGGCTTCAATGTACTGTCAGCAGTTTGAGCCTTTCTCATCTCTTCTGGATGAGTATTGATGATAGTGTCCTCCTCTTTCTTAGAGCTTGCCCTGGTCTGGACTGTTGCCATCACTATGGGTCTTATAGGTTCTCCTAGAAAGACATATCTACATCCCAGTATTAATGGGTAGATAGGGTTGTCCATCACTGCTGCTTTGATCTCTCCTTCCACATAGCGAGATCTTATGTTGATTCGGGCTATGGGCAGTGTCATGGTTCCTGCTCCCTTGACTGGTCCTCTGATTTCCACTGTTTCTGTGGTTATCTGTTCCGGACTCACCAGAGAAGAGCACACTACTGAGTCAAAGTCCAAGCCTGTATCATATAAGCACAGTACTTGGGTGCCATTCAAGGTCACTTCCTCACAGACAGGGGGATGATGGAGGTCATTCTGACTATCTGCCAGGTCCTTCCTTCCCTTGTTCTCTGTTGTAAGGCATGCAGCGTGATGAGGAGGGTTTTTCCGTCTGCATTCCGCAGTATTGTGGTTACTCATTTGGCAAGATTTACACCACTTTCCTTCCTTTCTTGGAGGTTTCTTTTCTGATCCTAGAGGGTTTTTGTCTTTATAATCAGTTCTGTGTTTGTTCTTGTTGGAATTGTCCCTGTGTTCATAGTTGGTAAAGTTTTGTGAAGGTTTGAAGTTCTCACCCTGCTTCTTCTTATTTCCTGATACTTCTGACTGAGCTGCTTGATATCTTTCAGCCATGGTTAAAATATCTTCCAATCTCTCAGCTCCTTGTTCCATAAGAAATTTTCTCATTTCTTGAGGCATGGATTCTCTCAGTTGCTCCATTTTATATCTTGACACTTTCCTAAGCTAATCCATTTTGTCAGATAAGTTTCCAATCTGGCAGAAAACTGGTGATAGTTTTCTCCTGGAAGTAGCTTAGCAGTTCGGAATCTCTTTCTATAAGATTCAGAATTCTTTTCGTACCTGACCAGTAAAGCTTGTTTTAAGATTTCATAATCTTCCTGGTCTTCTTTTGAGAGTTTTAAATAAACATCGTATGAAACTCCCCTCAAACCCTGAGATAGCTTAAGGCTCCATTTTTCCTTTTCCAATCCATAGGTAGAGGCCAGTCTCTCATATCTATCCAGGTACGACTCAATGGCGTCCTCTTTTTCAATAAATGGATCCAGGTGGAAACTCATGGCTCCATTTGCCGCGCTATGGTTGGAGCTACTCTCAGAGTGAGGTGAGCTAGCACCATGATTGCTAGCTGCTCCCTGGAGTTCAAGTTCCTTTAAACTTAACTCATGCGCTCTTTGTAACCTTCTTTCTTCAGCTTCCAAAATTAGTCTCTTTTCTTCTCTTTCCAGTCTTTTGGCTTCTCTCTCTGCTTCTAATTTCTTAGCTTCAGTCTCAACTTCCATTCTTTTAGTCTCTCTTTCTGCCTCTAATTTCTTAGCTTCAGCCTCAACTTCCATTCTTTTGGTCTCTCTTTCTGCCTCTAATTTCTTAGCTTCAGCCTCAACTTCCATTCTTTTGGTCTCTCTATCTAAATATTTATCCACTTCAGTTGTGATATATCGAATTAGAGCATCTCCTGTCATACCCAAGTCTTTTCCTTCCTGCATAATCGCAGCTCTAAACTTCACCAATTCAGCCATGATGCTTACTTACCAGAGGGTATATAATTTTATCTTCACTAACAAACTAACTTAATTAAAATCAATTAATTACTTTGAACAAGACAAATCCTTAAAACCTTGTGAGCGTTTCCTATTTACTTCGTACTCAATGGTACTACTATTACAAACAAATTTCTAAGTTTTTAGAATTTTTTCAAAAAAAAAAAAATTTATTTTTACAAACTATTTGTGGCTCAAGATAGAAGAATACATAGATAGTGGCCCAGGATACAAAATAATATCCCGCGAAAGAGCCCCCAATGTAGCGAAAGGTTTTCCTAGTATGATAGTAGTGGTAGAGCAGAAGTAGAATCTCTCTCCAGAAAGTATGAAGTTCCAGTGCCCGAGAAGTACACTGGTATCACAAGTGAGTTACAGCTGTGAATACTCTGAGCTGGACAATAGATTTAGGCTTCAGAAGTATAAGATGCTACTTCGCTATCGTAACCCTATGTGATATTATAATTAAATTAGAAAAAGTAACTCAAAATTTAACAGTTAAAAATTTAACAAGTCAAATGAGTACAATTATCCAATTTATTATGTACATCTATATATTCTTGTAATGATAAATGGGTGTTGGAAGATGGTAAAATGTATGATTATTTACAGTTACAAATTAAAATAACTAATAGAAAAAGTCTTGGATTTATCTTCCACTGAATTTATAAAACAAGTTTGTCACATTATCTCTTGCCATCTAGTTTTCATCATTAGAAAGTCGTTTTAGAACTGCTCACAGGATTTGTTGGATGGAAATATATAAACTCAACTTTATCCACGTCTGCTCGAGGTTCCTCCGACACACTGGAGTACGGAAGACTTTCCTTCAGCCCGCCCTATAACTACGGGGGACTAAGGTGTTGAAGTTTGGTTGACCTCTAGGCTTCAGTGAGCTGGATCAACTTCTTCAAGTCTTTAGTTTCTCGATCAGGAATGATCATAAACATTGATCATAAAAACCTGGAACAAGAAGTAATAGGTGGCCATTGTTCTAACAATCTCACCACCCTCTGCTGTTCATGATGCGACCATGTCTTCAGTGTTTGTATGTAAATGAATGAATCATGGTAGTATATTACAGAGATAGCATGATAAGATAATGTATAAGGTGCAGAATTAACAATATACATGAATAAATCACATGTTATGATACATGGGTACGATATAACCTTTGCCTTCCACTTATGGATGTCAAGTCACTTATGTACTTGCTGGTATGTCGTAAGCTTCCAGGCAAGAATTAGCCATAATATATTTGGCTAACCAATTAATGGTTATGCTTCCTGACAATGCCGGTGAAGGTTATCTCTGGTTAGCGTCATTCCCTTTTTTATTATATCTGCTACAATCAATCAGAAATAAAATCTGAAATAAAATGATATTAGTAATACATATATTTTTAATAAACTTACATACCCTCTTAGGATTAATAAGCTCACGGTGAGACTGTATTGGCTTAACTTAATCTGCCCTGCATGCAGCGTGAAAATAGAACTTTTCTTGCAGAGGCTTTCCTCCAGTTTCTCACTCTGGCTTCTGGATTTGGTGTGTGATTTACAATGCGCCGCTCTGTCCTTATATTTCAGTCTCTCGCGCGTACGAGAAAGCAGCTCCCAAATTCCCCAAAAGATTTTAGTTTCATCTCCTGTTTTGAAGCTATTTGAAACAATCTGTGCTTTTCCTGTACTCGTTTTTCTCTTCTGTCACTCACACACTTATCTCCTTCCTTCCTTCCTATATATCATTTCCTTTTCCCCATATGGGGCTTTCATTACATATAAGTTTTATACAATTCCGTTGAGGCTTGTTAGTGTAATAAATTTTTAAAGATTATTAGCTAACTTTTAGCCGATGTGATGAAGGTGAAAAATATTAATTATCTTTAAAACTATTTATATTTGAATAATATCCTTTTGGATATAATTCCTAGCCTATCTCCTTTGTTGAGTTATATTTATTTAATATTATTCCAACCATGCGTTCTCCTGTAGTGAATAATTTAATGTCCAGTAAATGCAAACTTTTAAAGTCGGCCATACATTCCTATATAGCTATTTCCTCATTCTTCAGTAATACTGTATGGCTTTTAACCGTAAGTCACATTTCCGCTGTCTACCAACTTCAAAGAAAGACCGCAGCGCTGACCTTGCGCTGGTGTGTGTGGGTGTCGCGTGGGCGTGTCGCGCTACAACCAAGCAAGTGTTTACCAAATCTCCCTTATCATTTTCATCTCTGTTTCCAGCTCTCTTCTCCGTGTGCTTCTTGGTCTACCTCTGCTTCTCTTGCCCTGGGGATTCCAGAACAAGGACTGCCTTGTAATGCTATCAACAGGTTTCCTCAGTGTGTGTCCAGACTATAATCCCTTAAAATTATTGACAGTTAAAAAAGAAAAAAGTATTCCTAGGACTCATTCTTTTTTTAAATTGTATTTTGAAAAGAATAGGCAGGTTCGAACTCATACCACTCTCACATACCTGCGTTTGTAGCCTAATAGTGGTACTATCTATTCCGTGAGACAGAAGTAACATTGAAATTATTCTCTGTAACTACCAGTGAATATTATATCGGTGCCGATGTGTGTTGTGTCTGGACGACAGACCGTTTTATCGAAAGTATTAATTTGCCAAAACTCTTTGGACACAAATAGTAACTTTACTAATGCTTGAATATCGTGGACCCAAACGTAACTCCGGTGACAATATCTGGATAGATTTGAAGAAACGAGAAATATAAGATGATAGAGAGAGAAGATACTGCATAGTTTGACATCATAGCATGGAAAGATGTCAACAACAGAAATGATAAACAGTAGTGGAGACAGGATATTGTGGAAAGACATAATCACCTAGTCCACCAGGCACGGTACTTGAAGAAGAAGAAGAATTAAGTCATGTACCTCTAATAATAAATGTTTATTGCAGAATATTGAGTAATAAAATGATAAGCGCAAATGTGAAGAATGATTAATGCAATAGAATGAGAGAGGTTAGAGATAGCCTTAGCTGTTGGCGAGAAGCAGTGAATTGGCGGGAAACAATAACTGTTTGTTGTGTTGTTTTGCTCCGCTCTGCTCTATTTAACACTTCTATTTTTTACTGTAATTATGATAAAGAATATTTAAACAAAGAAAATGCGCTTAAAAATAACGGATGGAAGGTGGAACAATATGGTAACATTCTCTTCCGTTCTTATGAAAGACAGCGCTCTTTATCGGCTGACTCGATATAGTATCCGCCTTGCACTTGCTAACTTAAGTAAGTTACTCACAAGGTTGCGCTGTAAATTAATATTTTGAGTTATATAGTTATACAACACGTTTTGTTAGTGAAGTGTAGTCATGCATATATATATAGCCCTGCTCACCAACATATCAGCAAAACAGCTACGAGTCACAGCAACAGTGGGAAGTAGTGATATACAAAGATGGCCGCTATGAAGAAATAGTTCTAACTTTATAAATGTGACCACTTTTACAGAATATTATTTTTTCCACACGACTCTAAGAAGAAAAAGCGCTATAACGAAACAGCATTATACAAGTTATTATTCTACTGTTGATACAACAAAGAGAATAGTTTTTTTGACGCATTGTGAACAATCCGACATTTTATTTAACTTTAATAATCTCTTTTGATGTCTTTTGATTGCTTGGTGCATTTGGACACTCTGACCTTTTTAATGTAACCTAATCCCCCTGCTGCTGCCTTTGAAATTTAAATTTAGACACATTAACCCAGGACATCTTGATAAATGTGAACAGATGAAGTAATGTTGCTGGCAGAGTGATTGCGTACGTTCACTCTTATGAAGAGAGGAGAAAGGTGTTAGGTGTTAGACTGAGTGGCTGATTAAATGTTTTAAAAGCACTGTCTCTGTTTTTTCGCTACATAGCTTTTCTATTATTTAAAAAAAATTTTATTTATGGCTACCTTGTGTGGGCGTGCTATGTGTTTTAGGGGTGCTGATAACAAGCTTGCATTAGCACGTGTGTCGCTACAATGTGTAAGCTGATTCCAGGAATGTCGTAAAATATGTGGCTCTGAAAGGACATACACAGAGAAAGAAAGAATGAACTTTATTTTTAAAGTGCTAAAAATTGGGCATGCAGACCCGTCTAACATTCTCCTCTTCCTTTCCGCCATATCTTATTCTGAATTCTTTTACTGTCACGTGTACTTTAAATATTAATTTAAAGTAATGCGACATTCTAAAAGTAAAATAACATAATAATCATATTCATAATATATAATTGTAATCAAGAAATAAAACATATTGAATAAAACATATTGAATAAAACATATTGAATAAAACATATTGAATAAAACATATTGAATGGTTCATGTAATCAGCACTCAGAGTGTGATAGAGAGAAAAATAGTAAGAGATCGATGGAGAGATTGTGTAAGAGAGGAGAGATGTTAATAATATAAGCAGATTGCTGCTAATATGAGGTTGTACCTGGGCTCACAACCTCATCTTTTAAAACAAATTGCTACAGAAACCACAAGAATGCTATGATGCAGGTTTCCTGTAAATGTACCAGCTGCTGTGGTGGTTGAATGCTGCATAAGGAACGAAAAAGGATAAACAGAAGAAGTGTGTCGTAGGAGCAAGGCTGCTTCTAAGGTTTCACCGGACAAAGCTAAGTTTTAGCGCCACTATAATATGTTTGAAATATATTCTGGATTTACAGAACGAAATCAAAATAGTTCATGCTAAAAATCATAACCACATATATTAATAATTGCGTAAGGATTGAAAATAATGTAAACGAAATAATTAACCAAATTTATTGATGTGTGAAAGAAGACATTACATTACACACAAAAAAGTATTTATTTGAATATATAGTTTATAAACCAGCGCACTGTAATATTTAATGAGCGCTCGTTAGCTGGTTTACTGTATTCGTGGTTAGAAAAGTGAATCAATAGCATACAAGAATAAGCGATTCAATGACAAATATTTTAAGACAAAACAACAAACCCCAAAATGTAGGCATTCATTCTGTACAGAATCTGCTTCTTCTTCGCCACCAGAAGGCCAGGAGTTGGGCTTTTGCTGTCAGCGGCAATGTATTGCGCAAGCCTTATGAGTATTTAACCGGAAATTGAGTGCTCGTCCTCAAATCCACTCCCGACCGTGACAGCATTTGGGACCACTGTATTCAGTCAACTTCATAACTTATTTATTTATTTGTATCCCATTGTAATGCATTAAGAGGGCGCTACAGTCTGCTTTAGCTTTGTCGTGATTTCACGACTAAACTAATTTTAATACAAGCTAAAGTATAGATGTATTAAGATAAAAATCATTTGCATGAATTTAAAAAAAAAAAAACCTCAGATTTAAAAACAAGTAGATGCACGTTCATAATATTAAAGTATATAGAGGAGAAAGCGTTACTAAAATAAAATAGAATCTCATATATTCATTTTTTGTATATTTTGTAATCTAATTGTTTCCATTTGAAAGCATTTAAAAAAGGGGAGGGAAGAAAAGAATTACGTCCCTTTAAAAAAAAAAACCCAGAAAATATTAAATTTTTTTGTGTTTTCA
>JAMPIV010022914.1:0-163482 GCA_024509875.1 Oreohelix idahoensis
ACAATTTCTCAGGAATTCCACTGTGTCTCAGTATATTCTATATGACTGCAGTCTACTTGCTCCATGTTCACCTTTGAAAACTAAAGCGCTGATCTCAAAGCCTGTTATCTGTAGTGGAGTGATGATGACATAAATGATAATTATAATGATGATGACAGATTACCTGCATACCCTCCAGAGCTCTGATACCCATGAACAAGAAGACATCTGTTGCGGTCAGTTTTGCTGAGTCTACAGTCTGTTAAATGTACCTGTTAAGTTTAGAGACATTATTTGTTAGATTCCTGGTCGAAGGGGGGTTACTCATGTTTTACTGGGATTGAAGTTAACTGTGGGGGTTATCCCACTTGTCTGTTAACCCAATGGTCTATTTTTAGAACCGATGTCAGCTTTGACTGATATGTTCGCCCACCTGAGTCTAGCTTGGTGATCTTGCGTCTCACTACGCATGTCCAAAGTTTTGGCGCATTTTAAGAGAGACGGTTTATTAAAGGGTTCGAGCTGTAGTTTTCAAAGGGTCAAGACGTTTTGGGGAAGTCCTCTGTGTGTAGCCGGCCAAGATGTCTAAAGATTTTTTCCCCGTGTTATATTCTGATACGCCTAGGAGGCGAGTGAGTTTTGTGATGTGTATTCTGAAGGGACATTAAGGTAAATTACCCTTAAAATCGTTTCCTTCTTTGCTAGAATCATATATGACATTTTTGTAGCCAGCTCAGTGACTTTTTCCCTGGGCGGGAAAGAGTCCATTTAAGATCGCCATAATTGGAGCTCACGAAGTATGCTAACATTATTTGCATCGGGTCTGTGTATGCCCAAAGCACTTTATATTTGTTGTATCCCGCTATTTACGGCGATACCATTCAACAAGGTTTGACTCATCTTGTTTGTTAAAAGAATACCACAGAGGCCATTGTATTTAGGGGCCCGCCATATTGTGCGGCCTGCTGTCGACCCAAGAATATACCTGACTTGTTCATGTCAGAAGGGAGTTTGTTTGAACTCACATATTTGAAGACCCGTTCCCAATACGGGGTATTTGCTGTAGCTGTAAAAAGGGGAATAGATTGAAGTCAGCTTCATAGATACACAGCTTAATGATGAACTGTTGATACGAATTGATGAACTGTTATCATATGTACTATGCCCTGAGTTGTCAAATGACTATTTATATTGATGTCGTCGTACCTTGTGTCGTGCTGTATTAAAGTCTTTGAAACGTCAGAGATGTTACCACACTCCATGAATTCCTACATTGTGGTGTAAAAGTGTGATGTACTGTAGACGCCTGTCTTCCACGAACCATCATACACCCATTTGCACTCTTTGATATCCACTCACACTTCATCACTGTAACACTTCAACACTCTCAAGTCAAGAGAATGAATGCCAGCACTGTGGCGGCCAACCAGGGCCTATTATGGTTATGATAGCCTGTGTGGCGTTGAGTTATCTCTACGTTCACCTGTACGGTGTCTGATGACTGTCACATTCATACTGACTGAAGTATAGCGACCTACCACACCTATACTGGACATTCTTCATTCCACACCATTCAACTACATTCATGATAACGAAAACGAACTGTGACATTTACGGTGGCCATTTCTAGACCTCAACATATATGATTCAACATTTATGGTGTGCCAGCTTGATGGGGCTATTTTGATTGAGAGGTCAAGTTCGTCGCATTGAGAATGCCCGGCGCTGTGTAGATTGTTGACACTTCGACTACCCCAGCTAACCAAGACGAAAGTAGGTCAGAAGGTCAAGTTACTATACCATCGTTACTACTGATATTCAGAAGGTCAAGTTCCTGGACCGTTATTGTTATTTGTTTGGAAGCAAGTTCAGATGTACTTTTCAGCGTTGGATCCTGTTATCCTCAGAATGCTGACAGTAGTGCTTTATCGTTACAGTTGTTGACGATAGGATTGTTAAAAGATAAGTGGCCTATTTATTGTTGTGAACTGTGCCTTTGTATTGTGTTTGAACTAAATCTTCCGCATTTACACATCCTTGTTATGCTAAATGTTTACCTGTTTACATGTTATTTATATGTTTATATTTTAGCGGGTTTCTTGGTTGGTCGGTGTCTGTTATAGGGTATCCCACGTTACAGAGGGCCTATAATAGCGTTCTTTAGGGACTGTGCAAATTTCCCTCAGTGGAAATTGCCAGCAACATTTGTTGCTATTTTTGTTTAGTTGTGACGAGGTGTACTTTTCTTTGTTGTCATATTTTTTGTTCTTTAGTTTTTTTTATTTGATTTGTTTGTATCTGTCCGCCTCCTCTTCCTTTCGTTTAGTTCTATACAACCTTTATGTTTATACATTGTTGTGTAATTTGTTTTGTTTACTTTTCGCTGTTATCATCACATGCTTTGTGATATTTTTCTTTAGTTTCGCTTTATAATTTATTGGACTTCTGCGAATGGTATCGTATTGTTCTTGATTACCCTTGTTCTTTGTTTATGTTATTATTTGTTGTCATACACTGTTTATTTATATATATATATATGTAATCATGCACTGTTGGTAGTATAGTGCACTTAGAATATAGAAGTGATTATTGGTCATATTATTATAAAGGTGATTATACAAGTTCTTTATCAAAGACTTGTCTCCCACAGAGATTGGGATAAAGTGAGTGATTATACAAGTGCTTCATTGAAGACTTGTTACTATTGAGGTTGGAACAAGGTAATTTATTATTTCAGGTTACTGATCTCATATTATTAGACATAATGTCTACACTTGAATACTTTATTGAGCAAGGGAAATCCCTTGGTAAATCTGGTGAGAAATTAGAAGAATTCGTGACTGTTCAGTATGCCAAGGCACTGAAGTCGGAAGAAAAGAGACAGAAAATAGAAGCTGAACAAAAGAAAATGGAAGCTGAGAATTTAAGATTGCAGATGCAGGCAGATGAAAGGAAATTCCAGATGGAAATGGAAAAACAAAAGAGAGAATCTGAAGAGCAAAATAAAAGGCTGGAAAAAGAGGCTGAAAATAAAAGGTTAGAAGCTGAGGAGAAAAAAATCCAGCTACAAATGGAAAAAGAGGCTTAAAATAAAAGATTAGAAAGAGAAGCTGAGGAGAAAAAAAATCCAGCTACAAATGGAGATTGAAAATAAAAGGCTAGACAGAGAAGCTGAGGAGAGAAAAGCAAAAATGGTACATGAAGAAAAACTCTTAGCTTTGGAGTTAGAAAAATTGAAGTTGATGAATATGGGTAATGCTAATGATCCATGTAATCAGTCAACTTCTAATAAGACAAATGCTACTACTTATAAGGTCAAGCTACCTGCTTTCAATTCTTCCAGTGACGATATAACGTTTTATCTGGATAGATTTGAACGGTCATGTCAATCTCATAAAGTAGATAAGTCAGAGTATGTTAATCAGTTGTCGGAGATACTTAAGGGTGAAGCTCTGACTATGTTAGCATGGTAGATGAACCTGACAAAAATAATTATGATGTTGTCAGGGCAGCTTTATTAAAGAAGTATCAGCTTAACGAAGACGGTTATCGTCTTCGCTTTAAGACTATGTTGCCTGAAACTGGCGTAGAAGTCTCAGAATTCATCTCGAAGATACGTCTTACATTCACCCGATGGATTGAGCTTTCTAAAACAGAACATACATATGAAGCCCTTATGGACTTATTACTGCGAGACAAAGTTATGTCATCTGTGAATGAATCTTTTCTTGCTTTTCTACATGAGCGTAAACCTAAGAACATAAAAGACATGGAAGAATATTGTTGCCAGTATGTCATTGCGCATCCTCATGTAACTGTTAGCAATTCTAAAGTTAAAGAAAGTTTACCAGTTGCTTCTGCAGCGCCATACGGCACTAACTTTCTTCGTAAATTTCAGGGTGCTCAACACAACTTTAATAAGAAAAGCAATCATAATTATGAGCGAAATCAAGGCAACCCGTCACATGATGGTTCTTCTTCGAAGAACTGGAGACGATCTGACAGTCCTCGTTATTTTGGGTCTAGCAATTATAGAAACTTTTGCAAGGGTAGTTATGGTAGAAACTATCTAGTCTATTCTTCGCGAGGACAGCTAAACCAAACTGGTAGATACTCTAATCATTGGGAAAATGATAATAATGACTGTGTAAACTGGGATTCAAACCAGAACTATGGTCACAGTAGAGGAAACAATGACAATTTCAGAGGAAATAATTATCGCGGTAGATCTCAACATAACAAACGTAGATCATATCAGCAGGCAAACTCTGTACAGCAAGAGTCTCAGGGAGCCTGTGGTCACGTGAACGATAATAAAAACTCTAATACTATCACTTGTTCTGCTTTTGATTTTGGGAGAGCATCTCAATGCCCCCAATGCACAACATTGTTCAAACCGACTACTGTAACTACTGTGAGTTGTGGTCACCCTCTTCCCGCTCTTCCTGCTGCAGTTGCGCATGACGGGAGAGGATCTCTTATCTTACATAAAGGTCAAGTGAATAATAATCCAGTCTCAGTACTTTTTGATTCTAGATGCACTACTATCGGAGTTAAGCAATCTCTTATAGATCATACCTGTGCCACTGGGAAAGTGGTCAAATGTGTGACATTTGGTGGCACTGTGGAAACATATCCAACTGCTATCATTCACATTGCTACTCCCTTCTTTACGGGAGATGTCTACGCGTGTCTTCTACCGAATCCTATTCGGATCTTATCATCGGTCGTATTCACGGAGTTAAGGAATGCACCCCGCAGCAGATTGCTGTTTGGGAAGAACAAAATATCCAAGCTGCCAATGCAGTGGTCACAAGAGCACAAGCTCTTAATATGCCTCAAATTTCATCGACTGAAAGTAACGAAGTGCATAACCAAGATGATCACTTGGTAATTTCGCGTGACTCTTTCATAAAATTGAAAGAAGATGATCCTTCTTTAAAAAAATTCTTCATTCTTGCAAAAAAAGGTGATCCGAATCAAAATACAAATCGCAAATCTTGGATTACAATAAAGAATGGCGTACTTGTACGTATGGTACAAGACTCGGCTACGTCTATGTATTCACAAATTCTCGTGCCCAAAAGTATAAGATCGCAAAATTCTACAACATGCATACGACTCTCCGTGTGCTGGACATATGGGTTTTTCATGCTGCACCTATCCAGGCTGCAGACATTCCTATTCGGCCGTTTCAGAAAATGGCAATAGATATTATTGGTCCTTTTAAGATCAAGTCAGCCAGAGGACATCAATTTATCCTAAAATGTGTTGACATGTGCACACGTTGGCCAGAGACTATACCTCTTAAGAGCATCTCCACTGTCGATATCGCAGACGCTTTATGGCTGATATTTTCTCGTTTGGGATTTCCCGGAGAAATATTGTCAGACCATGGCACCCAATTAATATCAGACACTATGTCGCAGGTGATGTCTACTCTGCATATTAAAAGGTCTCTGAGTAGTATTTATCACCCAATTTCTAATGGGTTGGTCGAACGTCTGAACAGAACACTCAAGAATTTACTTGGGAAGATAACTGAAGATCATCCTCAGGATTGGGACAGTGTTTTACCCGCAGCTCTCTTTGCTTATAGAGAGGTCCCCAACGAACATACAGGTTTTTCTCCCTTTGAACTTGTCTTTGGCGCGCGACCGCGCGGTCCTATGTCTTTGCTTCATGATCTTATAACTGCTGATAATATTAACGATGACACACAATCTTCATATGAGTATGTCCTTGCTCTCAGGCAGAAGATTATCGAAGCATGCAAACCAGCAACTTCCTCATCCGAATTTGCTAAAGAAAAGGCAAGGCAGTTTGCAAATAAGAATAGATGCCTACGACAACTTTGTCCTGGCGACAAAGCACTTGTTTTGCTCCCTTGTAGGGAAAACATACTTCTTATTCCATGGAAAGGTCCGTATACAATAGTCTCAAGAATTTCCGATGTCGACTATGTTGTCGATATTGATGGAAAGCATAAAACGTGTCATATAAATATGCTTACGGAATTTAATGAACGTCCAGACTATTAGCAGCCTATTTTCCAGGCTACGGACGATTCTCCAGTCCCTCATGTTCATTACTCATCCCTGTAAGTTATACAGGATGAGGAAACTACTTTCTCGGATGTTAATCTTCCTCTTTCAGTGGTTCCACTTCATTCTTCGGAATCATGGAAAAACATTACTGTTTCTCCTAATTTATCTACTGAGGAACAGCGACAAGTTTCTTCTATGTTACAAACATTTCAGGATATCCTTACCGACATTCCTGGACACACACATGTCATTGAACATGACATAATACTTACAGACCATAATCCTATCATGGTCAGACCTTACCCTATCCCTATTCATTTTCAAGCACGGGTCGAGAAAGAATTGGATGAAATGATTCAATTGAAAATAATTGAACCATCCACTTCAGCATACTCTTCGTCCATGGTTATTGTTAAAAAAAAGACAATAACATACGCCTTTGCGTTGATTATCGCAAATTGAACCAAGTTACGAAGTTCGATGCTGAACCTATGCCTTTGTTAGAAGATCTACTTATTAGGCTTTCTAATTCTCGATTCTTTACCAAATTCGACTTGTCGAAAGGTTATTGGCAAGTTCCCCTAACTGAACGAGCCAAACCTCTCACTGCTTTCTCAACACCTAGGGGTTTGTTTCAATGGAATTTCATGCCTTTTGACCTTATGAACGCCCCAGCTACATTCGTACGCATGATGCGTCGAATTCTCTCATATCGTTCAGATGTCATTGCATACTTGGACGATATTTGTCTTTTCAGTGATTCTTGGGAAGATCACTATTTGGGTTTATATGAATTACTGTCTACTCTACGCGAGCATGGTTTGACTGCAAAACCCTCTAAAGCCTATGTTGGGTTTAGTGAAATTTCTTTCCTGGGTCACCGTGTTAGTCATGGTCTCTTGAAGACAGAGGACCACAACACTTCTAAGATATTAAACATTTCAATTCCTAAGACGAAAAAGCAAGTACGTAGTCTTTTAGGTTTAATACAATTTTACGGGAGATTCATTCTAAATCTATTTACTATTATGGCACCTCTTTCAACCCTATTAAAGAAAGGGTCTCCTAATATGGTGCACTGGTCCCATGAATGTCAATCTTCATTGGATCAGATTAAAGCTTTATTCTCATCTCCTCCTATCTTAAGGCTACCTACTACTGATAAGACTTTTGTGCTTCGTAGTGACGCCTCATCCACTGGGATTGGAGCGGCATTAATACAGGAGTATTCAGAAACTCTGCATCCTGTAATGTATATCTCTAGGAAACCGAATGCGGCAGAAAGGAATTACTCGGTTTTAGACCGTGAATTGCTGGCTATGGTGTGGTCAATTCTTAAGCTACAAAGATTCCTTCTTGGCGCGCATTTCATTGTGGAAATCGACCAAAAAGCTCTTACAGCTATTCAAAGTAAGAACTTGAAGAGCTCGAGATCCACTCAATATGCCATTGCTCTTCAACCTTTTCATTTCACGGTGCGAGCTATCCGTGATTCGGATAATGTGATCGCAGACATACTGTCTAGATGCCCACATGACTCCACTTAACTCTTGTGTCCTAGGTTTCCTGATACACATCTAGACTTATGACAGTTCTTTACTATAACAATATATATTAGCACACTTGTGTTCACCTTAGAGTTGTAAGTTGAGTGATTTCTTTCTCTGTTACCATCTCTGGTATAACGGTGGAAGGTTTGGTTATCACAATATAAGGCCCCACAATTTCGCACGGCTACAGTTTATAGTCTATGTTTGATTACTGTATATTAGAAAATCTAACGATTATCATATATAATTGTGTTATTTGTATTTTCTCAGCAGAATCATTACTATTGCTGGGAGAATCCTTACATTTTGCCAACCATGATGTATTATGAGACGATGCTTAGACTATGATCTTGTTCTTCATGGATCAGCTGCATAGTTAATATTGTATATAACTTGATATTAAAGCAGATATTACATTTTAAAATAATGTAACCTTTGGTTGTTAAAATGATTGTATCACTATACTGCGGTGCATTAAGATATTGACACCGCTAGTTTTTTGATGACTTTTTGAAATAAGGTACTTGATGTGATTTATAAAATTATATGTATGTAATTTTTGTTTGCATTGTAACATTGCCAGCACTGTAGTGTACGTTGGTGGCACCTCCCTGGATATGAGTATACTTAGAGAAATGCTTTCTCTAATGTGATGAGATATATTCTCACCTGACGCTCCATGTGTCGAGTTAGCCTGACATTAGGCGTTATATTTATTTGTAATACTTCTCGTCTGCGCATTATTCGTGCGTTATGAGCTTGTTGTATCTTGCTCTTGGATGTATTTTGAAAAAAATGTTTAATTTTTTTTCCCGGGGGGTGCGGTAAACTGTTGCGGTCAGTTTTGCTGAGTCTACAGTCTGTTAAATGTACCTGTTAAGTTTAGAGACATTATTTGTTAGATTCCTGGTCGAAGGGGTGTTACTCATGTTTTACTGGGATTGAAGTTAACTGTGGGGGTTATCCCACTTTTCTGTTAACCCAACGGTCTATTTTTAGAACCGATGTCAGCTTTGACTGATATGTTCGCCCACCTGAGTCTAGCTTGGTGATCTTGCGTCTCACTACGCATGTCCAAAGTTTTGGCGCATTTTAAGAGAGACGGTTTATTAAAGGGGTCGAGCTGTAGTTTTCAAAGGGTCAAGACGTTTTGGGGAAGTCCTCTGTGTGTAGTCGACCAAGATGTCTACAGATTGTTTCCCCATGTTATATTCTGATACGCCTAGGAGGCGAGTGAGTTTTGTGATGTGTATTCTGAAGGGACATTAAGGTAAATTACCCTTAACATCGTTTCCTTCTTTGCCAGAATCATATATGACATTTTTGTAGCCATCTCAGTGACTTTTCCACTGGGGGGGAAAGAGTCCATTTAAGATCGCCAGAATTGGAGCTCACGAAGTATGCTAACATTATTTGCATCGGGTCTGTGTATGCCCAAAGTACTTTATATTTGTTGTATCCCGCTATTTACGGCGATACCATTCAACAAGGTTTGACTCATCTTGTTTGTTAAAAGAATACCACAGAGGCCATTGTATTTAGGGGCCCGCCATATTGTGCGGCCTGCTGTCGACCCAAGAATATGCCTGACTTGTTCATGTCAGAAGAGAGTTTGTTTAAACTCACAATATTTGAAGACCCGTTACCAATACGGGGTATTTGCTGTAGCTGTAAAAAAGGGAATAGATTGAAGTTAGCTTCATAGACGCACAGCTTATTGATGAACTGTTGATACGAATTGATGAACTGTTATCATATGTACTATGCCCTGAGTTGTCAAATGACTATTTATATTGATGTCGTCGTACCTTGTGTCGTGCTACCATCATACACCCATTCGCACACTTTGATATCCACTCACACTTCATCACTGTAACACTTCAACACTCTCAAGTCAAGAGAATGAATGCCAGCACTGTGGCGGCCAACCAGAGCCTATTATGGTTATGATAGCATGTGTGACGTTGAGTTATGTCTACGTTCACCTGTACGGTGTCTGATGACTGTCACATTCATACTGACTGAAGTATAGCGACCTACCACACCTATACTGGACATTCATCATTCCACACCATTCAACTACATTCATGATAACGAAAACGAACTGATACATTTACGGTGGCCATTTCTAGACCTCAACATTTATGATTTAATAACACTATACAAAACTGGTAGAGGAATAAACTGAAGGGAACAAAGAAGACAAAATTATTTCCTCTCAGTCATTAAATATTAATGTGCTTTTTTTTCATATTGTATTTTCTTCTGTGCTGTCAGTATCTATCATTAATGTGCTCATATTTGTTCATATTTCTTCTCTCCTTTTCTGTAAGACGTTCATAATTAACTTACTATTTGTTCATATTTTCTTTATCACCTGTTTTGTTAGCCGTTCCTTATTCTATTTGTTTATATTTTCTTCTTTCCTGTGCTATTAATCATCCATCAATAATGTAATATCCATTACCATTTTCTCTTTTTATGTGCTGTTTATCATTAATGTGATATTTGTTCATATTTCCGTCACTTTAACATGGGCTATCATTATATGTTTTCCTATAATAAGAGCGCAGGTACATAAATAAGTCAAAGAAGCCGTTGTATGGTATTGTAGACGTTAATCTTATAATAAAATGTGAAAACAGTTCAAATATGACTGTGTATTTAAAAATGATAAAATGTACAATGTGCGTATGTTCATTATTCGACACATGCATTATGATAATTTTGTTGTTGTCCTTTTGGATATTTCTAAAAGTGGAATCAATGTGGAGAACACGTTAAAGATATTCTCATATCACATACTACCATAAGAGAGGGAAGTGTTACAGCATTCACCATACTAAGTCCAGTTTCAAGAGGTTGGGTGATTAGCTCCCTTCCTTGCTGCCTTTTCCTGTCTTAACTCACAAGTAGAGTCATGTACCCATTTACAGCTGGATTAACTGATGGATTACACCACGTTTCAAACCCAGTACCTTTGCCGCAAGAGACCAGCTCCAACCACTCTGACAATGGGACGCTTGTCGTAAGGCGGCGTTCGTTCTTTTGTCGACTATATTGCTGTTATACCTTGTCCAACCAAAGAGGTTATAATTGGGGTATATTGTGCGTTAGGTTCTTCGATGCTGGCCGGTTGTTAGTCCTGAAAAGGGCTGGTCCTAAAAAGGACCACTAGCTGACTGTCTTGATTCTCTTCGTAAGGCGGCCCTTTTCTTATCGATATTTTATAAAACCTTGACAGTGCACATACAATCTTGGGAGACACCACTCGGGCAACATAACTGTTAGGCGACTGCTGATTGGCTGAGAGCGGATTAAACACGGAACTCTCTCGAGAAGCAGCAGGGGAGAAGATACAGCAGTAGATATAAGTATTATTACACCAAACCTAGCATCTGCTGAATGGGAAGTACTGAATGACTCCAGCTCAGACCACTTACCTATAGAAATAGCCCTAAACGATAAATACAGACCTAATCCAGGAAACCCCAAACTTACCTTCACTTTCAAAAAAGCAGACTGGGAGAACTTCCAATCAAAGCTAAATCAACTAAAAATACTAGAAGTAGAAAATGACAATGTAGATTTATTCGCAGATAGAATTACAAGCCATAAAAAATACATCAAATATAAACATGCCGAAACACCTATAATCAACACAAACCAGTAATGATAGCACGAAAAACAAGATTAAAACCCCAGTTCCATGGAAACAGTTCTAAGCGCTAAAGAAATTAACTAGAAAACATTTTGCCAAACTTTAAACAGCAAAACACAATTAGGGGAAGTATTGAGAAAACTGAAAGCAATTAAAGGTTGTAATTCCAAAAAAAATCTAATTCCAACAATTAAAATACCAGAGAGAGCTAAAACTGACAAACAAGAAGCAAATATATTGGCCAAATATTTCTATCAAGTTATTGCTGAAGACAGTCTAGGCAAGACAGAATTAAATCGGCAAAAAATGTTATTAAAAGAATTTAAAGAAAGTAAAGATGATATACCAGAAGCAAACTACCTAAATGCAGATTTCACAATAGAGAAGATAGAGCAATCGCAGGAAAATTAACGCCACCTCAGTGCAAGACATTCTAAGCTGTTAAATTCTTTTTAAAAAAGTTCCACACTCGACTCACAGAATCATCGTATCCCTTTTCAACAATATCTGGCTCACAGGAAAGATTCCACAAGCATGGAAAGTTGCCATGGTAATCCCTATACTAAAACCATATAAGGAAGCACATGATGAAAGCTCACACAGACCAATATCACTAACATCACAACAAGGAAAAATTTTGGAAAACATAGTTAACAACAGAATACATTTTCATTTAGAAAAGTACAGCTTATATAGCCCAACCCAAGCAGGATTTAGAAGCCACCATAGCACAGTAGATCAACTACTTATACTACAACATGAAGTTAAAATAGGATGTTAAGAGAATGAAAAAAAAAAACAGTAGCAATTTTATTAGATGTGGCAAGAGATTATGATGAATACTGGAGAGAGGGTGCCCTACACAAGATTAAGAAAATAGGCATAATAGGCAGGACATATAATTATTTAGAAAACTTTCTACAAGAGAGATTTTTTACAGCGCAAATAAATAATGAAAGATCAGACTTATTTGAACAACAAAATGGTATCCCTCAAGGCTCTGTGATCTCACCTACGATTTTTACAATTATGGTGAATGACCTCGGAGACGAACTTCCACCTCAGAGAGATAATTAACAAATCTAAAGACCCTAGATTAATAAAAGGGAAAGCTCTAGAGCATATGAAGCAGTACATGGAAAACAGTTAAACTATATGTACAGATGGGTCTAAAGATGACAGTTAACAACAAGGGGCAGGAATAGTGATACCAAAATGGAGAATTAGAAAAAGATACAAAGTAACCAGAAACGCGTCTGTCTTCACGGTGTAATAAGTAGCGTATTGTCTAGGCTTTAGACATAGTTACAAAGAACCCACAGACAGTAACAATTCTCACGGACTCGCTGTCATCTATACAAGCAATCAATAACAGAAATGAGAGTAGCAGACCGGATGTAAAAAATGTATAAGGCAAGAACATTTTTTCATACCTTTCCCATGACTGACACGCACCTCAGTTCTGACATATTTTATTCTCATCAGCTTCAGTGGAGTAAACCCTTCCATCTTTCTATTAATTTCTATCGTTCCTCGTGACATTATAGTGAACCCAACCCAGAATATGTGATAGTTTTTGTTTCTCTTCACATGCATAATTCAAGAATTTCCCTGACGAAGGCTTTGTAGCGTTGGCTTTTTTCTTAATAACTTTTGTTCCAGAAGACGAGTCACCATTTTTCAATTTCCCCCATATCACATCCACCCTAAAAAGAACGATGGCGCTTAACAATCACGTGCTGTGTTCGTTATTTAGTAAAAAGGAACAGCGATCATGATAATGAAAATATGCTGCTGCCTGGGTATCCTTTAATCAGTAAAAAACAAAATTATGTGTAGGCCTATATTAATATATTATCATCATTTCTTTTCGTTCACTGTGGAACACTGGGCTGCAACAGTTGCTCTCCATTGATTTCTATTCTGGGCTGTCTTTTTCAGCTGTGCCACCATCATTCCAATTTCCCTTAGCTTCCTCTTCAATTCTTCTCCAAGTTGTTCTTGGCCTCCCCACTCTTCTTTTCCCTTGTGGATTCCAGTCAAGGGCACCTCTGACTATGCTTGATTGTTCTCTTCTGAGTGTATGTCCTATCCATCCCCACTTCCTTGCCTTAATTTCCATTTATATTGGCTGTTGCCCGCATCTGTTCCTTAGTTCTGTATTTGTTATTACATCTGGCCATTTTCACAGGGGATCCGTCGGAGACATCTACGCGTATTTACAAATATCTGTAGTTTGGAGGTGAGACTCTTTGAGACATGCCATGTCTCTGAGCCATACAGCAAGATTGACTTTACATTTGAGTTAGAGATTCTGATTTTGTTCTCTCTGGGTATAGTTCCATATTGGTCAAAGGGAATTAAAAGCGCATCTGGCTTTATTTATTTTAAAACATCGGTTACCCCCCTTTGCCAATGTTACTCCCCAGATATGTAAAGCTTTCTACCTCTTCGCTAACTTGACCATTGATCTTCATCGAGTCTATCTCCTTATTATTTATTCTCATTTTCTTTGTTTTATTTACATGTGTGTGTAGTCCCATCTTTGCTGCTTCTGTCACTAATAAATATATTCAATGAGATACTACAGCTTATTTAAATATAAAGGGAAATAAAAATTAATTTTGCCAAGGGAAGTAAAACTTAATAAACATATTTTTGTAATAACATCAGAGTTTCTATCAAATTCACTAAACTAACATAAAATAAAGAATTTTAAAAAATTTAGAATGCAATACATTTTACAATTTTACTAACTAGAAAAAGTTACAGTCTTATTTATATTTCACAATATCAAAAATTTGCAGTTTGTATATGAACTTACGCCTAATTTTTTTGCGTAAATGAAAAAGTAAAATGCCAGAAGTAGAAGTTTAACGTCGACCAGTGACGAGAACCAGTATCTCCCCACGAGAGGGAGATAGCAGAAACATTTTTGAAGGCGAATGTACACTTGAGTTGAGTCCAAGCTGTCTTCGCTAGATCATTTATACATCAATTTTATACATAGGCCTGAAGCACAGATAATGCTCCAGCAAACCCAAAGCCCTTATATCCGGCCTTTGGCTAGGATCAAGTGTCTAGACACGGGGACCAATGCAGTGACATTCATGTGTCATTAGGTCTCTTGTGTGAGAACACAGAAGATCACTACAGCGACACAGTTTGTCATTGGGTCTTCTTGTGTTGGGACATGTGGTTTTGACCAGGGCCGGGTTTGGGCGGGTAAATGCGACCTCATGCGAGGAAAAAATATGCGACCTCATGCGAGGGAAAAAAAAGGGTTTGGGCGGGTGCGAATGCGACCTCATGCGAGGAAAAAATATGCGACCTCATGCGAGAGAAAAAAAAATTTATACATAGGAAAGTATTTGTCAGGCGCTAGTGAGAAATAAACAAGCAGAAAACTCATCATCAGTTGCCATCTCCACAACGAAGGTTGGCTGTAATGGATCTCCAACGTCTTCTATCTCTTGTCTTGGTGGTGCACTCTTTCCTGTCAATCTCTTGATGTTATCTTCCCTCTTATTGCGCTGTCTTCCCCTTGCACGTTTGCCTTCAACTCTCCCTTCTGTTATGGTCTTCTGCAAGGTGTTATGCCTTTTTATGTGGCCAAAGTATTTTAGCTGCCGAAGTTTGATCTCCCTCATTAGTTCTCTTTTCATACCTAGATTTGGGACCGAAACGGGTAAATAACTGTATAAATATTCAACAGTTTCATTCTGACTTCACCACGTCAGATCTCTTCTTAAATCTCTCTTCTTAAGTCGACCCCAAACATGGCGGGCGACGAAAAAAGCATAGTCCATCCCTCTAGTCGGATGTATCGAAGATAGGCTGTCCTTTCGAAGATAGTCTTATATAACTCCCTCGTACATCAGGCGAGTTTTCATTTTCAAAGTTATAATTGCAATAACTGGTAACTCATCTGGTCTTCCACTCCAGATAGTTATATATATTAGGCCTCTATAAAACAGTAAATACTGTGGATTCCTCATCTGTAGACATAAGCGTCTAAATTCAAAGATATACCGCTAATCATGCGGGTTTTAGAATAATGTCTATTCTCCTGGGTTTCTGTGTGTAAATCTAAACCTAACGGTCTTAGATGGCTCCAACGAGCATAACAAGTAGAATACTCTGCCTTTCAATCATTCATGAGCTCTCGTCACCGGTTGACTCAAAATATGTTCCTTACACAAAGGAAGTGTGAAAGTTTCGTTTTTTACCTTGCTTCGAATTCCTAACACAACTTAGAAGTAACTGTCGTCTTCCTGACGAACAGAAATAACACAGGGGCTTTAAAAACAGTGGAAGAGTTTCCATTCCCAAAGGCAATGCAGAGAAGTAACCAGACATTACGTCTGACGAACCCAGTTCAACAAACGGCCTCCCGCACAGGAAATCTTCTTCCAACTCTCCTAGTTCGGACATGCGCTGTTCGCATCAACCTCTGACCTATGCAGTCAGCTGGTATAACCTTTAAGAGGAGAAACTACATATTTACTTTCCCTCAAAGCAAAAAATGAGTATTCGCCCTTAGATTAGGGTTCTAACGAAAAATACCTTAGACCCAAAATCTTATTCAAAATATTTTCAAACATAACAAGTATACAGACAGACTGCATTACCAGTTATGAAAACTGCACGTAACAGACCTCCTTATTTGTTTTCATCTCTTTCCATGAGATACGCCCCATTCTTCTATATATCCACATTTCAAGAGCCTCAATTCTTTCTTCCAAATGCTTATTCATCGTCCATGTTTCCGCACCATACAGAAATGCAGAATATATATAACACTTTATGATTCTCAGTTTTAATTTGTGAGATAACTGTTTATATGTCAGTATATGTTTCATGTTGTTGAATGTAGCTTTGGCCCTTCCTATTCTCTTCCTGATTTCTGTTTCACATCTGCCATCTGCTGTTATTATATGACCAAGATATACATAGCTCTTGACTTGTTTCAGGATTTTCCCATTTACGCTTATCTTTAATGTGGGTTTATCGTCTGTTTTGCTAATTATCATAGTTTTTGTTTTCTCAATAATAATGTCGAGTCCATATTCATCACTTATACTGTTCACTTGCTTCACTAGTTCTTGTAACTCCTGTTCGCTTTCAGCTAACAACACGGTATCATCTGCATATCTAAGGTTGTTTATTGACCTTCCACTGATGTTCAGTCCTGGTATTTCCTGTATCTGTTTGAACATTTTTTCGGTGTATAAATTAAATATGCAGGGGGACAGCACACAACCTTGTCTGACACCTCTTTTTATGTCTATGTATGGTGAATAATTCCTTCCCGATCTTACTGTGGCAGTTTGCTCCCAATAAAGGTTACTGGGTATTCTTATTTCTTTTCCATCAATACTTATCTCTTCGAGGCATTCAATTATTTTCTCATGATGGACTCTGTCAAAAGCCTTTTTATAGTCAATGAAGCACATATACACATAGGGAATGTCCATCCCTAGTACACAAAGACTGAGACGGTGAGTGAGGTGGAGGAATCTGAGAAGATCAACGGCTCGCAAAGCGGAACAGCAAAGTGTGTGGCGCTCTAGAGGCATGCCGGACATAGAAAAAGACAACGGCTAGCAACCGTGGGAGAGATTGGGGCCTTATCACGTACTTCCTACAGAACGTAATGAGATCACAACAACAAGATAAAAACCGATATGTAGAGAACTCTCTGTCCCCTGGGGAAGAATCTACTGTACAAATTAACAGGGAAGAGGCAACTCCTCTAATGAGTAGGAAGTACATAATGACGAGTGTTCCTTAAATTCAGTTGAAAGGGAGCATTCTGAGAAAGACCACCTAAAAACTAGTAGGAGGAGCCTAAAAATAGGAACATTGAACGTTAGAACTCTAAACGGAGAAGGAAAGCTAGACAATCTTATATTAGAGGCAACAGACATGAAACTCGATATACTGGGAGTTGCAGAGGCAAGACTATTGGATACAGGCTACATAAAAAGAGACCAGTACACGCTTATACACTCAGGAGGAGAAAAACATGAAGGAGGGTTAGGAATGTTGATAAATGAGTTAGAAAAATACGTATTTTGATACTGGACACACAATGACAGAATGATGTTACTAAAGATGAGAGCAAAGCCTTTCGACATATCAATCTTACAAACTTATGCACCAACTAAAGATCACAGCGAGGAAGAAATAGAAGAATACAATGAAGAGCCACAACACACACTTAAACCAGTCAAATCTACTGATGTGTTGATAGTAATGGGTGATATGAATGCAAAAGTAGGAAAAGGAAAATACAAGAAAATAGTAGGACAGTATGGATTAGGGACAAGAAATGATAGAGGAGACATACTT
Organism: Oreohelix idahoensis; assembly: GCA_024509875.1. Classification (NCBI taxonomy): domain Eukaryota; kingdom Metazoa; phylum Mollusca; class Gastropoda; order Stylommatophora; family Oreohelicidae; genus Oreohelix; species Oreohelix idahoensis. Next base: position 17,592 of record JAMPIV010022914.1, read on the forward strand.
ATCCAGTTCTGTGAAGAAAACCAGCTGGTCATATGTAACACCTTTTTTGAACACCACCCAAGGAAATTATAGACATGGAAAAGCCCAGGAGATGTAACAAGAAATCAAATTGACTATATCATGATAAAACATAGATTTAAGAACAGTGTCACAAGTGTAAAGACATATCTTGGCGCCGACATAAATTCAGATGTCAATCCAGTCGTCATCAAAGTAAATATAAAGCTAAAAAGAGCTGGAAACAGAAGACAGGAGGAACCTTAGATATAAATATCAGCGCTGAAACAACCAGATATAAAACAGAAACATTTAATCGACGTCAAAAATAAATATCAACAGTTATTGACAGAAAGCATGGAGCAGTATAGAAGAGAAAACCCAGAAGAAAAAGTAACCGCAAAATTGTTAGTTTATAGTTGCTGGCAAATTCTAGTAGCCTTAGTACTCGATCGTTGGTTACTCCTGTCCCAAATTTCCCCACCGTGCCAGCCCACTGACCGTATGCATCTGGCCCTATTTTAGCATTCCAATCACCTAGCACGATGAGAAGATCTTTCTTTGGAATTTTCTTAATTGATTCATCCAGATTTTCATAAAATGTATCAATTGCATCATCCTCAAAGTCAGTAGTGGGGGCATATACCTGTATGATGGAGATGCCTGGTTTACACATGTTTGAATCTACATACAAACTTATTGAAATGTTAATATAATAAATCTGTACACCATGATGCTATCATCATCATCCACTTCCTGCTGCACTTGAAGCCTGAGGGTACCTCTGCTTTTCGCTCCCTGCTGTGGTGGTTCGACACTCTGTCATTTTCATTTGCTGAGATTTCCAGCCTCTATAAGCTTGTACAGCCACCAGCAAGTTAAACATATCAAATGCAAAATATAAAATGATAAAATTGTATATGTTACAACTAACCCTGTATAATCGGGTTATATTTTTCTGCAAATGTCTGGCGCAGAAATAGTTTCGAATACTGTCGGGCCACAGGTTTTGGGGCCGTCTCACAGTTAGTTGAGTATTACTTTAATTATAAACCCACTATTATTATCTTGTTTATAGGTTCCGAGAACTTTTTGGTTTCCAGTGTTATAAAGTCGAGATTTCTGGCTGGTTAATTTCAGTAGATCCTCAATTCTTGCTCTAATCCTCGTTAACGAAATCCTATATTTTTTTTGGTCCTGGCTAGTCTGAATGTGTCGTCTTGACTCAATGGAACACAGTGCTGGAGTCTGAAATATTCTTGGCTAGACCAAGATAATCTAAACGTTTGACCTTAGTATATATCTTCTCACCCCCTCATACAATTTCTCGTGACACAGGTAATTTCAAACTCTTTCCATATAAAGTATTGACATTTCTACTTTTAGATGACTCATATCTGTTCTTCATTACAAACATTCCGTTTAATTTGTTATTATAACTGTTGACAAACAAGAGTATTCATCCCGCGTGATTATCTTCCGATTGTCAATACGGGAAATGGGCGCCCCGATTGGTGAGCTAGAGATACGCACCTGGGTTAGTTTTAAAAAAATCTCTATCGATGATAGATGATGTGAAATGACAACATGCAATCTGAGTCATGCGTTCAATATGAGAGAAAATACGGGTTTAGGAAGAAAAAAAAAGAAGGCACTTTATGGAAAAGAAGACTGGTAGACCACAATACAATGATAGCATGGTCATTTTGTGACAGTATTAAATTATCCTTATTTTTCATTTTTTTTAATCGCCGGTCTCTTTTTCCATCAATTTTACCTGTTGTCAATATCTACTTCAAAACTCTTTTTCTCGTACCATTCCAATTTAAAACACAATTGAATTTATGATTTTTAAAAATATCCCGTTGAACCTCTGGTGCCAATTAAACCCGGACTGCTTACTTCTGACGGAAATATGTTTCCTATTTACACTGGTCTGTTTTTTCACGTCTTCGCTATTCTACTTAGCGTGTCCATGATTATCTTAACATTTTTATGTAAAACTAAAACTCTTTTGTCACAACCTACTAATAATAGATTTACCACAGCAACCCTTTATGTGAACCTTGTAAATATTTTCACTTGCCTAGATATCCATTTATGATCTTGAGAACTTATAAATCACGTCCTAAAAAAAATTATTAAAAAAAAAAATTAAAAATGGTGTTGGAGTTATAAAATGGTATTAGAGTTATAAAATGTTGTTGGGAGTTATAAAATGGGGTTGGAATTATAAAATTGTATTGGATTTATAAAAAAAGAATTGGAGTTATAAAAATAGTATTGGAGTTATTAAAATGGTATTGGAGTTATACAAGTTGTGTAGGGGTTATAGGGGGTCCATCTCAATCAAGTGGCAAGACAAGTCAAGACGACTGGAGATGAAGTCAGGTGCAGTGGATGACCAGGGCTTTCTACGTGCCTCGCCGTGCTCCTTACGCTCCACAGCGCGTTGCTGGTAATCGCCGTCATGCCCGTTGAACCAACAGGTGGTTTCTTCCGCGCAGTCTATCGAATCCAGTGAGGTCGACGAATCGCGCAACTCTTCCTCACTTTAATCCAAATCACCGCGCAAGTCACTCTTTCATCCATTCATTCATCCACTCACAACAAGTCCTGTGGCGATGGGCGAGCGGCAAAGCGGCAGGCGTGGGTACGCTGGCAGTCGTAGTCGCAGACCTACACACAGGCGGCTCAGGCCATATGGTCGTCTTCCACTGATCGGAGCAGCAGTGGGATTCGGCAGCCCCCTGAGTGTCTGAGCAGCCCTCTTTAGGAAAGCACTGCTCACCTCCATGGCATGAGGAAGGGGCTAGAAAAGGTGCCCTAAACATTGCCTGCTCCACCATTACCTAACCAGCTTACCGCGGTTGGTGGGTACCCTACTTCGGCGGGTGACATATAAGAAAAAGAAAGGACAGATTGTTCCCCCTCATTCTAGGCGCATGGAATGTGCGCACTCTCCTTGACAAAGACTTTACCGCAAACAGACCTGAGAGACGAACTGCCCTGATTGGGAGAGAACTGGCCAGGTACAACATTGACATAGCAGCACTGAGTGAAACTCGACTTGCAGGCGAGGGCCAACTTTGCGAAAAGGGTGCAGGTTATACATTCTTTTGGATTGGAAGAGGAACTGAAGAAAGACGAGAAGCAGGGGTTGGATTTGCAATCATAACAGCAATTGTCTGCAAGTTAGCGGGGCCCCCAAAGGGAATAAATGACCGACTGATGACGGTAAAGATCCCCTTGTTTTATGGAAGAAAACATGCCACCATCATTAGCGCGTATGCGCCAACTATGACAAACCAGGATGATGTCAAGGATAAGTTTTACGAAGAACTACATGCAGTCATTGCATCAGTTCCTAAAGCAGATAAGCTCATCATTCTCGGTGACTTTAATGCAAGAGTAGGCTCAGATAACATCTCCTGGAATGGCACTATCGGAAATACGGCGTGGGTCGCTGTAACAGCAATGGACTTCTTCTCCTCCAGACTTGCGCAGAACATGACCTTCTTGTCACCAACACCATTTTTCGACTTCCTACCCGCAACAGGACCTCCTGGATGCACCCTCGCTCAAAGCATTGGCACTTAATTGACTATGTAATTGTTAGGAAGAAGGACAGGCAAGATGTCCGGGTGACCAAGTCCATGTGTGGTGCCGAATGCTGGACTGATCATCGCCTCATTGTATCCAAACTTAAAATTCGTATCCAACCAGCCAGGCGCCCTCAGGGGAAGAAAACTCAAAAGAGGCTGGATGTCACCAAACTAAAGAAGACAAAAATTAAACAGTCATTTACTGACACCTTATAAGACCTTCTCAAATCTATCTCGCAAGACGGCCAAAGTGAGGAAACAAATTGGACAGCCCTAAGTGAGCAGATCTACAACACTGCTACAGAGGTCCTGGGTCCTTCCATCAAGAAACAAAATGACTGGTTTGATGGGAACTCAGATGATATAAAGCAGATGTTGGCTCAGAAACACGTATTTAAATGATCCAAAATCTACATCCAAGAAAGACGCTTTCAACAACATGCGTAGAATCGTCCAACATAAACTACGCCAGATGCGGGATTCATGGCTGAGTAATAACGCAGATGAGCTCCAAGGCTTTGCTGACAGCCATGACTTGAAAAATTTTTACCTTGCACTCAAAGCGGTCTATGGTCCAACATCATCAGGATCATTTCCCCTCCTTAATGCAGATGGAAAAACACTAATTACAGACAAGGAAAAAATGCTCCAACGCTGGGCTGAACATTTTAATAATATTCTGAACCAGCCATCGTCTATTAACGACGAAGCCATCATCCGCCTGCCCCAAATTCCTATAAATGAAGCATTAGATGATGTACCAACTCTGGAGGAAACTAAAAAAGCGATTCGTCAACTGTCTAGTGGAAAGGCCCCCGGCTCCGATTCAATTCCTGTTGAGGTTTATAAAGATGGCGGTGCAGTTCTGATAGAGAAACTTCACATGATCTTCCAGCAAATGTGACAGAGTGAAACCATCCAACACGATCTCAAAGATGCGTCAATTATACATCTATATAAACGTAAAGGTAATCGCCAAGACTGTAACAATCATCGAGGCATCTCTCTTTTATCAATCGCTGGGAAGATATTCGCCAGAATCCTTTTGAATCGCCTTACGGCTCATCGTGACAAAGGTCTCTTACCTGAAAGTCAGTGTGGATTCCGGAAAGAACGGGGAACCACAGATATGGTGTTCGCTGCAAGACAGCTACAAGAAAAATGCTAAGAACAGCACTGTGACCTGTACACAGCTTTCATCGACTTCACAAAGGCGTTCGACACGGTCAGTAGAGAGGGTGTGGTGAAAAATTCTAATACCCATATATAAATTAGAACATAAATGTAAAGCCGAACGAAATAATACAATAGGAAGAAGAATGGAGAAAGACCAGTGCTTTCCCAGTATAGATAACGCCTTCGTTGTATAACGCCGTAATGGCTAACACAAGATTTCTACTTGTCCTAATTCGTTCGTTCCTAAATAAAATGCTTAGGCTTAACGATACGGCGATAACAGTAGTTCTAAAAATAGAATGTGTAGTAAAATCTTCTAGCCGACCTTGATTTTAAAAAACTAACATTAGTGCAAAATCGCGCACAAAGTTAGCCTTGGAAAGACAGACGGGCTTAGAAGAAAAAAAAACAGAGAGAGATAGACGGACCATGGAACACAGTAACGCAAGCCACTCGCAGTGTGCATGGCCTGATTTTTTCAAATAATAATAATAATAAATTCTTTAAGCACCAAACACGGCGCATAAGGCAGAAACCAATGCTCTCCAGGTTGTTCGTTGTGACGCCACTCCTCTTAGCTCTTGCACATTATTTAGGCCCAACGTTCTTCCTTCTCTTATTATTGTTCTTCTGAGTGTTTCTTTTGGTCTTCCTTTTTTCCTCTTACCCTCAGGAACCCAAGTGAGCGCCTGTAGTGGTATTCTGTTGTTTTGCATTCGTAGGACATGACCGATATATGACCATCGTCTTTTCCTTATATAGTCGGAGACATACTTCTGCCTAGATTCTTCTCTTATTTGTCGATTAGTCTTGAATTCTTTCCAACTGATGTTCATGAGTTTTCTAAGACATTTGTTCTCGAATGTATTCAGCTTGTTCTCCAATGATTTTGTTATTTTCCAACTCTCAAAGCCGTATGTTAACACTGAGATAACATTTGAATTAAACAGACGAAGCTTGGTATGTATATTCAATGATCGTAATTTCCAAATGTTAGATAATCTATTGAAGGCGCTAGCTGCCAAAGCAATTCTAGTATGGATTTCTCTTGTTGTGTCATCATCCTGAGTCATTTTACTGCCTAAATAATTGAAACTTTCAACTTTCTGTAGTTTTTCCCCGTTGAAGATGATATCAAAGGTCTCGTTAGAAAAGTTCATAGCTTTAGTTTTAGAGGCATTTATTTGGAGACCTATTTTAACCGAGAGATGACACAAATTATTTATTGCTTCTTGGGATTGTCTTGGTGTTGAACTTAAGAATGCTACATCATCTGCGAAATCCAGGTCCACCAGGAATTTTCCATTTGTCCATTTTATACCCAATTGTTCATTGTGGGTATAGTTTCTCATAACCCAATCAATAGCTATTCCAAAAAGTAGTGGTGACATAATACAGCCTTGTTTCACCCCTGTTTCTACTGCAAACCATTCTGTATTCCCTTTATTTGTTCTAACACAACATCTTGCATTGTCATATAGCGCTTTGATTATATTCACATATTTTGTTGGAAAACCATAGATTGTAAGTATCTTCCACAATGATGGGCGGTGTAGACTATCAAAGGCTTTTTGAAAATCGACGAAGGTGATAATAAGTGGCGATTGCCTTTCCACTGATTCTTCTATAATTGTTCTTAGTGTGAATATTTGATCAATACATGATCGTTTCGGCCTGAAACCCGCTTGTTCTTCTCTGATCTTTTCGTCAGCATGCAATTTAAGTCTTTCTAACATCATGCAACATAATAATTTTCCAGGTACCGATAATAGAGATATACCACGCCAGTTATTACAGTCTGATAGATCACCTTTCTTCGGTAACTTTACAATAATACTGTCTTTTCAAATAAACAATGATGAAAAAAACTAACAATACGATGTTAGGTTTTGAAAACAGGTTTAATTCTTATTAGGAAACCTGATATTTTACGTCACCCGTGTGTTACCGGGGCCCGAAAGGGGAGCAAAGAATAGTAACACTGTCCCCTGCCAAGCATGTCGTAGAAAGCGACTAAGGAGGGTTGGGCATGGGGCCGGTTACCCCATCCTGTAAAAAATTTAAACCACAAAAAACTTCAACAAATATGGACAAGTCAAATAAAGAAAATAAAACACAGCCATCCAAGACAGGGGAAGGTCCTCTCGTGGGGAGGCGTATGATGCAACACAGAGAAAGCCGAAAGGAGTCTGTGTTGCTGACTAACCTTCTTTCTTCTAGGAGAACTTCCAGATTTGGCACCTGGAATGTTCGGACATTAAACGAAAAAGGGAAAGTGGCGCAAGTAGCAGCAGAAATGAGGGAATACAAAATCGAGGTTCTGGGAATGTGTGAAACAAAGTGGAAGGGGGTAGACAGGAAGAAACTCATCACAGGTGAATTGGTGCTGTCCTCAGGACATGAAAACGAAAGTTCACACCACAGTGAAGGGGTAGCTCTTATGTTATCTAAAGAAGCACAGAAAGCACTCATTGAATGGGAAGCTGTTGGACCCAGAATAATAACAGCTACTTTCAAAACAGCTAAAAAGAAAATTCATGTAAATGTCATCCAATGTTATGCACCAACTAATGACAAAGAAGAGTCTGTGAAAGAAGCATTTTATACTAAACTACAGGAAATTATGGATAAAGTAAAAAGAAGAGACATCACAATTCTGATGGGTGACATGAATGCAAAGATAGGTACAGTCAACACCGGATTTGAAGAAGTCATGGGAAAACATGGGCTAGGAGTAATGAATGAAAATGGAGAACTATTTGCAAACTTCTGTGCTTCAAATCAACTGGCTATAGGAGGAAGCATGTTTCCACATAAGAGAATACACAAGGCAACATGGATATCACCAGACCATAGAACAGAAAATCAGATTGATCATATATGCATAAACAAGAAGTTTAGATCATCATTGCAGGATGTAAAGGTATATAGAGGAGCAGATGTGGCATCAGATCACCATCTTCTGATAGCCAAAGTAAAAATGAAACTCAAGAGATATGCAACAATGCAAATTTATAGACAACAGTATAATGTAGGACAGCTAAGAAATCAAGAAACAAGAGATAAATTTGCGGTCACAGTATCCAACAAATTCCAAGTGCTCCAACAGCTGGAAGAGGTAGAGAATACAGAAGACTATTGGCAGCAGGTCAAAACTGTATGGAAGGAGACATGTGAAGCAAATGAAGAGGTGGACAGAATATTTTGGGGACCTTCTCAATAGACCAGCTCCACAAAACCCGCCGGACATCCAGCCAGCAGAAGAAGAGCTACAAATTAACGGTGAAAGACCAACGAAGGAGGAAATAAAGAAAGCCATAAAGCTTCTAAGAGATGGAAAAGCGTCTGGACCTGATGGCATTCCAGCAGAGGCCATCAAAGCAGATATCGACACGGCTACAGAGATGTTATATAAATTACTTGGTAAAGTCTGGGAAAAGGAAGAGATACCAGCAGAATGGAAGGAAGGATATCTGGTTAAGTTGCCTAAGAAGGGAAATTTACAAGAGTGCACAAATTATAGAGGAATAATGTTACTATCAGTGCCAGGAAAAGTATTAAACAGGATTATCCTTGAGAGATTAAAAGAGTCCATAGACAAGAAACTGAGAGATGAACAAGCAGGTTTTCGACAAAACAGATCATGTACAGACCAGATAGCCACTTTGAGAATAATAGTTGAACAAAGTCTGGAATGGAATTCACCACTATACATCGGATTTGTGGACTACGAAAAGGCATTTGACAGTGTAGACAGAGAATCACTTTGGAAATTGTTGAGGCATTATGGAGTTCCCCTGAAGATCATCAATTTAATAAAGAAAACATATGAAGACATGACATGCAGAGTTCTTCACGAAGGACAGCTTACAGAACCGTTTGGGATAAGAACAGGAGTGCGACAGGGATGCCTCTTGTCTCCATTTCTTTTCTTGCTGGCAATAGATTGGGTTATGAGATCATCGACAACACACAACAGAAATGGAATCCAGTGGACTCTGACTAAGCAGTTGGATGATCTGGATTTTGCTGATGACTTGGCTCTTCTGTCCCATAGCCGTAATCAGATGCAGGACAAATTGAAAACACTCGATGAGAGGTCACAGCAATTGGGTCTGAAAATACACAGGGAAAAGACAAAGATAATGAGAATAAATGCAGGTAATGATAACAGGGTTGAACTTGAAGAAACACCAATACAAGATGTAGAATCATACACATATCTTGGCAGTAATATAGACAAAGTTGGAGGGACAGACAGCGATATCAAAATAAGAATACAAAAGGCAAGAGGAGCTTTCATTGCATTGGGAAATATATGGAGATCAAGAGAAATAGGATCCAACACGAAAATAAGAATCTTCAACTCAAATGTGAAGTCAGTCCTATTGTATGGCTCAGAGACATGGAGAACAACAAAGACAACAACCAAAAAGCTACAGACTTTCATAAATGGGTGCTTGCGTAGAATAGAGGGATTAAAATGGTATGACAAGGTTACCAACGTGGAACTGATGACAAGAACTAGACAAGTGCCAGTGGAACAAGAAATGAGAAGAAGACGATGGCGATGGATAGGACACACACTGAGGAAACCTGTTGATAGCATTACAAGGCAGTCCTTGTTCTGGAACCCCCAGGGCAAGAGAGGCAGAGGAAGACCAAGAAGTACATGGAGAAGAGAGTTGGAAACAGAGGTGAAAATGATGAGGAAAACATGGAAAGAACTTGAGATGATGGCACGTGACAGGAGGACTTGGCATGTGTTTGTTGAAGGCCTATGCTCCTTTGGGAGTGGAGGGTTATGAATGAATGAATGATATTTTACGTAGGGCTCCTGAATTTATACTGATAGTACAGTTGTAAAGAATTGAACAAGTGGTAGTTGAAATTAAACATTTAACATCGAAAAAAGATCGTATTCTTAACTACGCAACTTAGCCCCTTGAAAATCATATATTCGGGTACAGGAAGGCTATTGGACTAGAAATATGTAATAAATTATCTAAAAAGTCCATTAATAATAATAATAATAGATTCTTTAAGCACCAAACACGGCGCATAAGGCAGAAACCAGTGCTCTCCAGGTTGTTCGTTGTGACGCCACTCCTCTTAGCTCTTGCACATTATTTAGGCCCAACGTTCTTCCTTCTCTTATTATTGTTCTTCTGAGTGTTTCTTTTGGTCTTCCTTTTTTCCGCTTACCCTCAGGAACCCAAGTGAGCGCCTGTAGTGGTATTCTGTTGTTTTGCATTCGTAGGACATGACCGATATATGACCATCGTCTTTTCCTTATATAGTCGGAGACATATTTCTGCCTAGAGTCTTCTCTTATTTGTCGATTAGTCTTGAATTCTTTCCAACTGATGTTCATGAGTTTTCTAAGACATTTGTTCTCGAATGTATTCAGCTTGTTCTCCAATGATTTTGTTATTTTCCAACTCTCACAGCCGTATGTTAACACTGAGATAACATTTGAATTAAACAGACGAAGCTTGGTATGTATATTCAATGATCGTAATTTCCAAATGTTAGATAATCTATTGAAGGCGCTAGCTGCCAAAGCAATTCTAGTATGGATTTTCTCTTGTTGTGTCACCATCCTGAGTCATTTTACTGCCTAAATAATTGAAACTTTCAACTTTCTGTAGTTTTTCCCCGTTCAAGATGATATGGGGCCATTGGCTGAACTTTGAATAAAAGAATAACTATGAATAACAAATAAATGCCTAGAAACGGAGTAAAAGTAAATGAAAATATTTGAATGACTGTGTACTCTTTTGAGAATATTCAAAACGATTGGCCAATATACGGGATATTGGCAGAAGAAATCTTAGAGAGGACGCCATATCGTTACACATTGTGAGAGATGAGAGAAGGCAGTGTTATCCAAAATTAAATATATGATAACAGCCTGGACATACAGCAGATCAAACTGTGCCAGTCATCTTTAGTGTGTATTTCCTTACGAATTGTGGTAAGCTAGACATTTTAATCTGTATTATATATGAAAATTGAATGTGAAATGATAAATTATGTCTGTATGTGTGTGGTTCAGTAGCAAACATGAGGCAAAGCCTAGATATTGCTCCACCCTGTAAAAGATTGTCAGAGAGGAGTATAACTGCATATATATATATATATATATATATATATATATATATATATATATATATATATATATATTGGATTGCCATATAGTAACCTAACACCTATCCTATTGTATGGAAGGGATTACAGCTGGAATTGCAGAGGCGCTGTAACAATTAGGGAGAGGAATACTGGTGTATATTGTCACACGAAAAGCTAGCAGTTGGCCTACAGCGCTGAACTTTATGTTTGTTTGTACTGTCATAAACTTCTGTGTGGAATAATATTGTATATTAGTTATTAAGAAGGAGGCACAACCTTCTCATGTCAGGGACCGTGGTATAGATGGTGATATTGCATCGTCCGGTCTGAGTACTGCGTGATCCAGAAAGCTGGCAGCAGACTCCCTGCACAAGATAGCGGCCATTGTATATCATACTATCAAACTGAGAAGCAAGCGAGCAGAGGATACAGGTTTCCTGCAGCTGCATTATGAGATAAGCGATTGTCAGCACGAACAGCTCAACCTTGAATAAAATAACCCTGAACTGAACTTTATTATAAAAATAAAAGGGACATAAATTTTAAAAAAGAAAACCAAAATCTGTGAATCCTTCAATATTATTTCCACCAGTACAAACACATGAAGTCGTGATGACAAACAACAACCTAGCACTAAAAGCCAGTATTACCTCATAATAATACATCACAACACTACACTCATATTACAATAATATTATATATCTGGACAAAGATCTTTTGTATAAATACTTGTACATAAACATTGTGCTTACATTTGATTGTGATTCCTGATTCACTTTGTAGTAGGATCAGGATATCTATATATTGAAAAAGCTAATACATTGTATAAAAGCTAACACTTGACTTACTTAAGATAAATCTTTAGAGTGTTATGTGTTTGTGATTGTCATAGTGTTGTAAAGTGTTGTGGATCTTAACTTAGGTGTTTATCTGTCTGTTGGTTGTTGTGAACTTACACTTCATCACTATCATAACCCTAGACATTAAACGAAGTCATCACACAATTCAAGAATAAGTCTGAGTGAGGTCTAAATGTAGTAGCAAGCAAGGTTCTCTGTAACACACCAAACTTATTAGATACAGTGACCTTCACAGCTGATCTCATTCAGTACATTAAGTCCCCTATAACTATATTTATATATCCAAACTCACCACATAGGGTCTATGGAAGATCATGGCAAAATACGGCTGCCCAAAGAAATTTATCACAATAGTGCAGCAACTGCATGATGAAATGCAGGCTAGAGTTCAGGAAAACGGTGAGCTATCAGAGCCTTTCCTCGTCTCAAATGGAGTTAAACAAGGGTATGTACTTGCACCGACTCTGTTCAGTATCATGTTTTCTGCTATGCTGACTGATGCTTTTAGAGACGGGGACACAGGAATCGACATTAGTTATCGTATTGATGGAAAATTGTTTAACCTTCGGAGGCTTCAAGCAAAAACCAAGGTCAAATCACACACCATCAGAGATCTTCTGTTTGCTGATGATTGTGCCCTCAATGCTGGCTCAGAGGCTGATCTGCAGCATAGTGTGGATAGATTCTCCGAAGCCTGCGCCAACTTTGGGCTTACCATCAACACGAACAAAACAGAAATCATGTACCAACCAGCTCCTGGCACAGTTTATACTGAGCCAATCATCAAGGTTAATGGTGAGAAACTGAATGTTGTGAACAGATTCACATACCTTGGTAGCACACTATCCCAGAACATTGACATTGATGATGAGGTGAACACCAGGATCTCCAAAGCCAGCAGCACATTTGGCAGACTATACACCAACGTTTGGCATTGAAGTGGCATTAGTCTACAGACAACGCTGAAGGTGTACAGAGCTGCGGTGCTTCCAGTGCTGCTATATGCATGTGAAACATGGACTGTATACAGGCGCCACGTAAAGAAGCTAAACCACTTCCATACAGTCTGTCTCAGGAAGATAATGAACATCAAATGGCAAGACAAGATCCCAGATACCGCCGTTCTTGACAGAGCTGGTATCCCTAGTATTGATACTATTCTGATGCAGTCACAGATTCGCTGGGCAGGTCATGTAGTCCGCATGCCAGACCATCGACTGCCAAAGATACTCTTTTATAGTGAGATGCAGAAAGGTAAACGCTCCCATGGTGGTCAAAAGAAGCGCTTCAAAGACACGTTAAAGACGTCATTGAAAACCTTTAACATAAACCCAGACACATGGGAAGCTGCTGCACAAGACCGAACTGCCTGGCGCACATCTCTTCGTAAAGGTGCAGCGGCATGCGAATCATCCAGAAGAGCAGCAGCGGAACAGCGGAGACAAGCTAGAAAGGACCGTGAAATAAAACCTTCACATGAAGCAAACATTCCCTGCCCACACTGTCCGAGATCTTTCCAGGCCCGCATTGGGCTCATCAGTCACCTTCGTACCCATAGACTAACCTAACATATTCCTAAATAATTGGACGAACAGAGTGGTCTTCATCACCCGTGATGGACGAACCCAAAATAAAAATAATAAACGAGACAGAAATATGACAGCAAAAAAACCTAACTGCAATAACACAGCATAGCATATAAAATTCAACAAAACAAAACAAAAGTATTGACTAAAATAATAATAATCTGCTCGACAAATAATAAAAAATAAAAAAACATCTGTCCACTGTTGCTGCCATTAAGTGTAACGGTAAGAAAAATTTCAAATTATGTTTCAATGTTATGTCCTCTCGTGACTTACAAGGACGTTGATTGCACAGAATATTGGTCACTTTAACCTGCTGTCTGCAACCAGAGTACAGCCAGTCACATATTCTTTTCGGTGTACCTGGCCAACTTGTCATCCCTCAAATGAATAATTGACACAAATGGACCAACATCATTACATAGTTTGATTGATTTGCTTGTCTCATTGGGAATCTAGATATCCGCCGGAAGTAGATGTTAATAGTTCGCAACTAAAAAAGGTTAAAAAATAAATAAATACTTATCAATTTTTGAATTGTGCGGGTGATAAAGCTCCTTTAGGTCACCACGTTAATAAGGGCTTGATGAGATTAAGTGGTCAACTCAAACCCGGCACAGTGTTGGTCATATAGGTCACCTTGTCCCGGAACGTAACGAGGCCCCGACAAGAATGTATTGTTGACAATGAGTGTTAGTATGAGTGTCAATATGCGAATGCTTGAATGGTTCTGTAGAGTTGACAAGTTGGTAATAATGCACTCATACCCTCACGGCTGGAAGTCAATGATAACTGGAACTACTGTAGACGTTTTAGACAGTTTAATGATACACACTCTGACAGCACGGTTGACAGTCATTGGAACAGGTTGACACAATAAATCATTGGATACTTGACAAATGGGTGGCAACAGCAATTTGGCGATCTCATAGCATGAAAATATAATCGGACGATAGGAGCAAATATACATATTTATGATAGTCTATCGTCTCATACCTCCACTGACTAGTAGCATCAGTTTGAGTTAACAATAATAATGGTCATCACAATGCTCCCTTACAGACCCTCTGCTGACTACGTCTTTCAGGCTAAGTCTTTTAGGCTTTAGCTTCAACAGGTTCTTTCTTTTAAGGTTGACAATCTCAAATAACAAAGAGTAGACTTCAATGCAATGTAGGTCTTGGTATCGCCATCAGGTAATAAGATATCTCCGTTCTCCGATTGACAGTTCAAACAGACCAACAGTGGGATTCAAAATGGCGCCGGTCCAAGTGAGCGACGTTCATCCAAAAGATATCCTCCCTATAAATGAAAGTTCCGTTCATTTGCTCATCTAATGTCTTTGAGTTTTCCTTACCCATAAGGAATGTTACATATGTCCACTCACAGTGCTGCTAGTACAGGAATCGTCTACATACGATCCATCAAATATATATATATATATATATATATATATATATATATATATATATTATATGACATCTATGGCGTCGTTAGGCTTAGGTAAAGTTTTAGAAAATGTTCCTTCTTTACCTTAAGTTCATGAAATACTAGTAACTAGCACACTAACATATATACTCTGGGAGAAGTATCGACCATCATAGTATACTGAGAGAAAACTCCTCTCTTCCCCAGAATCAATCACAATGACTAAAAACTTCGGACTCTCATTTGTTCGACAGCCTTCAAGATCCGTCCATCATCACGAAAGCGCCAACGACGACTCCTCGTCTCATTGGGCATGCGCTAATGTTAACCTTTCAACTATATTCAAGTGTGGCGACTATATATTTACTTTCACTCGAAGCAAAACATGAGTATTCGCCCTTTGACTTGGGTTCTAATCTCAGACTCAAAATATTATTACCAAATATTTCCAAACATAACAAGTATACAAACAAATAAATATCTTCCTATATATATATATATATAACAGCGGGCCAGGGAAAAAGACCTAGATTTTCACGAAAAATAAAACCCTAGAAACTAGACGGTCCCTCAAAAAACAAAACACCTAGGAGTGGCAACATTGTTGAATCAGCTTTAGGAAGCCGTCGATAGCGAAAGATGAAAGGGGCATAGGGGCGGATGTATTGTAAACGGGTTTAGGTGGCCCTATTGTGGAGGATACGAAAGTAATGATGAATATACCTAACTAGAAATAAGTCTAAACATCAACTATATATTATGGTAGAACCTAATTTTCACTAAAAAT
Organism: Oreohelix idahoensis; assembly: GCA_024509875.1. Lineage (NCBI taxonomy): Eukaryota > Metazoa > Mollusca > Gastropoda > Stylommatophora > Oreohelicidae > Oreohelix > Oreohelix idahoensis. The sequence continues at coordinate 33,163 of JAMPIV010022914.1, forward strand.
CAAAACCTATAAACTAGACGGGTCCCTCAAAAAAACAAAACACCTAGGTGTCAGTAGTGAAAGTCAGCTTTAGGAAGCCGTCGATAGCGAAAGATGATCTTTTCTAACAGTAGGGCAGTGGGGGTCAGGATTAACGTGACTATATCCGAGGCGGATGTATTGTAAACGGGTTAGGGCCTATTGTGGAGGGATACTGAAAGTAATGATCCAGATATAGCCTACTATGAAATAAGTCTAACATTTTATGGTCTCAGTAGTGAAAGTCATCATCGTCTTGGCAGAGGAGGAAAAGTTGGAAGAAAGACAAAATGTCACGCCGAGAACGAGAATAGCTATACAGAAGGTTACTGTGGGCAAGTTGAATTACTGTGCTCCACAGGGCGACACAGGTAATAATGAATGACGATAAAATACCATAATGTTGAATACTGACAAGTTAACAAACATAATTAGGTTTTTTTTAAACAAACAAAGAACTAGTCGCGATTGTAAATTTCGAATCTTGTCTCGCTTTCACCAAGTTTTTATTTTTTTTATTTGGGCTTTCAGCCCTTCGGCCCAATGACATGTCATTGCGAGGCTGGGGAACCTGAGGATTTTCCTTCCCATCCACAGAGGGTTTATCTCAGGATAGCCGTTCTGATTATTCAGTCAAAATCCCGGTCGTTGACACTCCTTCAAGCGCCGACGCCCGGGCTTGAACCCTGAAAACCTGGTCGCCAGTACAACGTTGTAACCATTACACCAGCGCGGCTCCCTCACCAAGTTTAGATTTATTTAAAGTCTCTGGTCGGGTTAATAATACACACACATTCTTCTGTGTCAGGATGTAAAAATAGGTCAGGTTTTTGGTTGTACAGCGTCAACACTCCACTTGCACGCATGAATGAAGACTAACGCTTTGGTTGAAATATGTTTAGTGAAGAAAGGTGTGGTTGGTTACACCCAGACCGCTACACACAAGGAATATTATATGTCGTTCTAAAATATCATATGACGATCTCAATTACAGTCTGCTATATTCCGGAGGAGTGTCCGATTGACAGAGTGTTTAGAGCGCTGGTCTCTAGCAGCAAAGGTGGGTTCGATTCACGGTATCGACACGCTTCGTTCTACCCATCTTGTAATGGGTACTTGAATTTGCACTAGCGTTAGGGAAGGAAAAGGCAGCGAGGAACGGAACTGGTCACCCAACTGTCACGTTAGCAGGTCTAAACAGTGACATCTCATACATCCCTTATTTATGTTTACTCTTGTCAAACTTCAAAGATGTCTATCATATTTGCTCATTAGCTCTTACAAAAAACTTTTTATTTTCCTTCTTCATTTTTTTAATGCCTTCGGTCATCAATTTTTTTTTCCTTCTTTCTCTTGTCTATTTTCTATGTCGTTTTCCGTAATACAAGGTCAAGGACGGATTTTCTGTCTTTTTTCATTCCTTAATTACAAACTTTTCTCTTACATCCGTGGTACTCGTCAGCTGATGTGACTGAAGCTTTTTTTTTTTTTTTTTTAAGATTAATGCATTCAACTTATCACTGTCGTTAATGATCTATACATATTCCTGAATCAACATAATTGGGGTTCTTAGTTGGTCGTATGCCATTTTACTGTGTTCACTTTGGCAACATGGCGATGGAACCGGTCTGACAGACTCTGATTTAAACCCACAAAATGTCTATCATTTCTGTTACATTTCTTTAGTCGGGTGTATTCTGTAACCACACGATCTGGTGTATTCTATAACGACACGATCTGGTGTATTCTGTAACGACACGATCTGGGGCATTCTGTAACGACATGATCTGGTGTATTCTGTAACGACACGATCTGGTGTATTCTGTAACGACACGATCTGGGGTATTCTGTAACGACACGATCTGGTGTATTCTGTAACGACATGATCTGGTGTATTCTGTAACGACACGATCTGGGGCATTCTGTAACGACACGATCTGGTGTATTCTGTAACGACACGATCTGGTGTATTCTGTATCGACACGATCTGGGGCATTCTGTAACGACACGATCTGGTGTATTCTGTAACGACACGATCTGGTGTATTCTGTAACGACACGATCTGGTGTATTCTGTAACGACACGATCTGGTGTATTCTGTAACGACACGATCTGGTGTATTCTGTAACGACACGATCTGGTGTATTCTGTAACGACACGATCTGGTGTATTCTGTAACGACACGATCTGGTGTATTCTGTAACGACACGATCTGGTGTATTCTGTAACGACACGATCTGGTGTATTCTGTAACGACACTATCTGGTGTATTCTGTAACGACACGATCTAAAATAAGTAAAATAAGAAAGCTGTGGAAAAAGATACAGTACAATAAAGACAGGCGCTACATCACAATCAGCTACATCGATGTGTGCTCTCCGTGAGTATACACAGCTGCGTGAAAAATATTTGAATATAACTTAGCAACCAGTTGTTTGGCACAATCTAATTCAAGAGTATACAGAAATAAATTAAATCAAAATCGGGATGAATGAATTGAAAATCCGTGAAACTAACACGATCAAAGTGAGGGGGAGAGAGAGAGAGGGCGATAGAGCGAGGGGGAGAGAGAGAGAAACTTTGTCGGGCGTATCTTCTGTATTACATAAGTAGTGACGTCAGTGCACCACAGATATGGAGCTATTTTTCCAACATCATCATCCTCCGTGTCATCTGTGACGTTACAGGTCATTTCTCTCAACGGGCAAGTATCTTAACATGGCTACTGTGGTAAAGTGGGATGATATAAATACTTATAGGGGACTTAGTGTACTGACTGAGATCAGCTGTGAAGGTATCTGTATCTAATAAGTGTGGTGTATTACAGATAACCTTACTTCATTCATTCATAACCCTCCACTCCCACAGGAGCATAGGCCTTCAACAAACACATGCCAAGTCCTCCTGTCACGTGCCATCATCTCAAGTTCTTTCCATGTTCTCCTCATCATTTTCACCTCTGTTTCCAACTCTCTTCTCCATGTACTTCTTGGTCTTCCTCTGCCTCTCTTGCCCTGGGGGTTCCAGAACAAGGACTGCCTTGTAATGCTATCAACAGGTTTTCTCAGTGTGTGTCCTATCCATCGCCATCGTCTTCTTCTCATCTCTTGTTCCACTGGCACTTGTCTAGTTCTTGTCATCAGTTCCACGTTGGTAACCTTGTCATACCATTTTAATCCCTCTATTCTACGCAAGCACCCATTTATGAAAGTCTGTAGCTTTTTGGTTGTTGTCTTTGTTGTTCTCCATGTCTCTGAGCCATACAATAGGACTGACTTCACATTTGAGTTGAAGATTCTTATTTTCGTGTTGGATCCTATTTCTCTTGATCTCCATATATTCCCAATGCAATGAAAGCTCCTCTTGCCTTTTGTATTCTTATTTTGATATCGCTGTCTGTCCCTCCAACTTTGTCTATATTACTGCCAAGATATGTGTATGATTCTACATCTTGTATTGGTGTTTCTTCAAGTTCAACCCTGTTATCATTACCTGCATTTATTCGCATTATTTTTTGTCTTTTCCCTGTGTATTTTCAGACCCAATTGCTGTGACCTCTCATCAAGTGTTTTCAATTTGTCCTGCATCTGATTACGGCTATGGGACAGAAGAGCCAAGTCATCAGCAAAATCCAGATCATCCAACTGCTTAGTCAGAGTCCACTGGATTCCATTTCTGTTGTGTGTTGCCGATGATCTCATAACCCAATCTATTGCCAGCAAGAAAAGAAATGGAGACAAGAGGCATCCCTGTCGCACTCCTGTTCTTATCCCAAACGGTTCTGTAAGCTGTCCTTCGTGAAGAACTCTGCATGTCATGTCTTCATATGTTTTCTTTATTAAATTAATGATCTTCAGGGGAACTCCATAATGCCTCAACAATTTCCAAAGTGATTCTCTGTCTACACTGTCAAATGCCTTTTCGTAGTCCACAAATCCGATGTATAGTGGTGAATTCCATTCCAGACTTTGTTCAACTATTATTCTCAAAGTGGCTATCTGGTCTGTACATGATCTGTTTTGTCGAAAACCTGCTTGTTCATCTCTCAGTTTCTTGTCTATGGACTCTTTTAATCTCTCAAGGATAATCCTGTTTAATACTTTTCCTGGCACTGATAGCAACATTATTCCTCCATAATTTGTGCACTCTTGTAAATTTCCCTTCTTAGGCAACTTAACCAGATATCCTTCCTTCCATTCTGCTGGTATCTCTTCCTTTTCCCAGACTTTACCAAGTAATTTATATAACATCTCTGTAGCCGTGTCGATATCTGCTTTGATGGCCTCTGCTGGAATGCCATCAGGTCCAGACGCTTTTCCATCTCTTAGAAGCTTTATGGCTTTCTTTATTTCTTCCTTCGTTGGTCTTTCACCGTTAATTTGTAGCTCTTCTTCTGCTGGCTGGATGTCCGGCGGGTTTTGTGGAGCTGGTCTATTGAGAAGGTCCCCAAAATATTCTGTCCACCTCTTCATTTGCTCTTGTATATTGCTGAGCAGTTTCCCATTCTTGTCTTTTATGAGGCAACTTGTTTGCTTGTATTTCCCTGTTAGCTTCTTTGTGCTGCTATACAGTTCTCTCATATTTCCTTTGGCTGCAGCATCTTCTGCCTCTCTTGCCAACTCCTCAATATACTTCCTCTTGTCTCTTTTGATACTTCTTTTTACTTCTTTGTTTGCTTCTGTGTACACTTCTTGAGCCTTGGCTTTGGAACTTCTGGTTTTGCTTGTGTTTAACTCTGCTTTCTTGTTTTTTCTGTCTTTTATCTTATTGATGGTTTCTGTTGTTATCCATGCTTTTTGTTGTCTTTCCCTTTTCCCCAGTATTTCTTCACATGTCTCCTTCCATACAGTTTTGACCTGCTGCCAATAGTCTTCTGTATTCTCTACATCTTCCAGCTGTTGGAGCACTTGGAATTTGTTGGATACTGTGACCGCAAATTTGTCTCTTGTTTCTTGATTTCTTAGCTGTCCTACATTATACTGTTGTCTATAATTTTGCATTGTTGCATATCTCTTGAGTTTCATTTTTATTTTGGCTATCAGAAGATGGTGATCTGATGCCACATCTGCTCCTCTGTATACCTTTACATCCTGCAATGATGATCTAAACTTCTTGTTTATGCATATATGATCAATCTGATTTTCTGTTCTATGATCTGGTGATATCCATGTTGCCTTGTGTATTCTCTTATGTGGAAACATGCTTCCTCCTATAGCCAGTTGATTTGAAGCACAGAAGTTTGCGAATAGTTCTCCATTTTCATTCATTACTCCTAGCCCATGTTTTCCCATGACTTCTTCAAATCCGGTGTTGACTGTACCTATCTTTGCATTCATGTCACCCATCAAAATTGTGATGTCTCTTCTTTTTACTTTATCCATAATTTCCTGTAGTTTAGTATAAAATGCTTCTTTCACAGACTCTTCTTTGTCATTAGTTGGTGCATAACATTGGATGACATTTACATGAATTTTCTTTTTAGCTGTTTTGAAAGTAGCTGTTATTATTCTGGGTCCAACAGCTTCCCATTCAATGAGTGCTTTCTGTGCTTCTTTAGATAACATAAGAGCTACCCCTTCACTGTGGTATGAACTTTCGTCTTCATGTCCTGAGGACAGCACCAATTCACCTGTGATGAGTTTCTTCCTGTCTACCCCCTTCCACTTTGTTTCACACATTCCCAAAACCTCGATTTTGTATTCCCTCATTTCTGCTGCCACTTGCGCCACTTTCCCTTGTTCGTTTAATGTCCGAACATTCCAGGTGCCAAATCTGGAAGTTCTCCTAGAAGAAAGAAGGTTAGTCAGCAACACAGACTCCTTTCGGCTTTCTCTGTGTTGCATCATACGCCTCCCCGCGAGAGGACCTTCCCCTGTCTTGGATGGCTGTGTTTTATTTTCTTTATTTGACTTGTCCATATTTGTTGAAGTTTTTTGTGGTTTAAATTTTTTACAGGATGGGGTAACCGGCCCCATGCCCAACCCTCCTTAGTCGCTTTCTACGACATGTTTGGCAGGGGACAGTGTTACTATTCTTTGCTCCCCTTTCGGGCCCCGGTAACACACGGGTGATAACCTTACTTGCTACCACATTTATACCTCAGTCAGAATTATTCTGGAATATTGTGATGACTACGTTGAATGCCTAGGGTTATGTAAATGATGAAGTGTAAGTCACAACAACAACAGACAGATAAACAATTTAATTTATTCCTTAACACTTTACAACACTGTGACACTCACACACATTTAACACTCTATAAGACTATCTTAAATGAGTCAATGGTAACGTTTCAAATATATATGTATTAATTACTTTCACTAATAGATATCCTGATTCAACTACACAGTGAACCAGGAATCACAATCAAATGTAATCACAATTAATATGTACATAATTTATAAATATGAACCTTGTAGTGACATATTTTATTAGTATTATCCTATGTGTGTCAGTTGTGTAGTAGTACTATGAGGTAATACTGGTTTTGTTTTTCAAGCTATGTTGTTATTTGTCATCATGACTTCAAGTGTTTGTTTATCTTGGAAATAGTATGGGGAAAAGTTCACAGTTCCTATCAATTGAAACAAGGTATTGTCCCTCTGTTTTACTATAATGTCAATTTTAGAGGGGGACACATAATGTTGAGCTCCTCTGGCCACAGAAGCTTATCTTTCGTGATGGCGGCAGGAAAAGACTCCTCTGCTCGATTGCTTCCCTGTGTTCTGGAGACACCTCACTGGTCGCTATCTGGACCCAGGAGTATGCTGTCAGCCTCTAGATTCAGCAAAGCTCAGACCAGGTGCTGCTCAATAACTTTAGGACCACGGTCCCTGAAACAAGAAGGTTGTACCTCCTATTTCAGAACTAATTTATAATCTATTTCCAGACTGAACACAATACATAACAAACACTGAGTTCAGAGCGGTAGGCCAACTGCTATCTTCATCTGAAACAATTTACACCAGTATACTCCTCCCTAATGGTTACTACGCCTCTGCAATTCCAGCATTAGTTCTTTCTAGTCAATAAGATAGGTGTCAGTGTACTGTTTGGCAATTCCATGCAGTTTTACTTTTCTCCGACACCTCCTGTTGAGGTTGGAGCAATATTTAGGCCTTGCCTCATGTTTGCCACTGAACCACACACATATACAGACATAAATTATCAATTTACATTCAATTTTCCTTAAAAAGATATTGAATATATCAAGCTTACCACAATTCATGGAAATAATACACAGATACGTTGACTGACAATAAATATGGCACAAACTCCGATCTGCCTTGTCCCAGACTTTTATTTCGAAAAATATGATCTGGCTCTCAACGCACTGTTTCTGAGTAAGTTTATTTTAACATGTGGCACTGAACTGACGCTCCTAATTGCCTATATTGGCGGGTCTAACCAATCGGGCCATGTTTACACAGCTTTTCAAAAAAAGTACTCCTACTCACGTTTCCCTAACAACAAAGAATTAGTATTTGTAGCCCGACTAATCGTGTTTAGCCTTACATTTACTTCTATCCAATCAAATAGGATTTTACATGGTGGCCCATTTCCCGTAAAATAGTGGTTCCAAAACATGCCACTGTGCGATTATTATTTGGTGTTGTCTGACACCCTCACTATTTTCTTTTGGCTATAATTTGTTAATTCCTAGACTATTTGCGTAACACTTAACATATTCTTTGTCAGCAAGTCCTAAGGAACCCAAATATATAATTTTAATGGGGCTAAGGGGCTGCGTTCAAAATATGCATTTTCTTCTAGGATAGTCGTGTATTTTTATCGATTTAGAACCGCCACCTGTCCTGCCTTTTTGACTGTTCTGTCATACTAATGTCAGGATTTCAGACATAAAACAGTAGAATGTCAGGTTTCCTTATAAGCATTTTACAGGTTTTTAAACCTAACTCTCGTATGGGTAGTGTTTTTTTTGTCACTGTCGATTTGAAAAAAGTTAGTGCTTGTGGCCTTACACGCGTGATGGCATTAATTTTGTATCGCGAGACGCGGGTTAGTGTTGCATGCGTTCCTCCTTTCAGCCCTCCCTCTCTTTCTATCCTAATTCCATCTGTCCTTTCGTTTATGGTAACGTAGTGTAATTAATGCTAGTATTAATTTAGGTCATTAATCAGCCTGCGTATCTCAAGGTTTTCTTAGAAATGCAGTACACGTTTTATTGTAGAAAGCGTGTATTGATGCAGTAGGCTTTACTATCAACGTGAAAGCGTGAGAATATGCAGACGAAGCATTAAAAGGGGGATCTCGAGTACCGTCATTGTGACAGCACTGTTCTTTACCATTCTTCTTTCCTTTTATTGAATTTATTCGTTAGGCTTTACCGATTCTTTTTAATTTATATATGTGGATTTAGAATGCTTCACGACAAATTCTCCCCTCTTAAAACAGACGTTATATGTCAGTCTATAATTCTATATACACATAGAGAAATTTATTATTATTTCTGGGGCTTACGGTGATTCTCATCACACGGATGGCGGCTTAAAAAAACCGCTCCCAGATTTGTCTTTCCAGATATATAAGGTAAAGGTAAAGGAACCCGTTACACGCCCATTTAGGCATATTGGGAATATGGTGTTAGGCCCATATTATCTTGACCGTCGGCACACTAGGGGTGATGTGGTCGGCATCACGCCGGCCGCCTTAACCTTCCCAGAGATGCTCTGGTATATACTCTATGCTAAACTCAAATGGCTGCATCAGTAATGATCAACGGAGTAATCTAGAATTTTCATGTCTAGCCTGCGCTAGAAACGACAAGGGTTTGTGATCCGTTTGCAACTTAAATGCTTTCCCATACAGACACATATTGAATTTCTTTATCGCCCATATTACTGCAAGACATTCTTTTTCGCTAGTTGAGTAGTTGGTTTCAGCTTTATTTAACTTTCTGCTGGCATATGCCACTGGGCTTAATTCCCCATCCAATGCATCTGATTTCTGTAGCAGAGTCGCACCTAACCCAATATTACTGGCATCCGTCCTTACAATGAATTCTTGACTTAAGTCAGGTAATTTCAAAATAGGTTTGCTTGTGAGCTTTTCCTTCAATTCCTGGTAAGCTAATTCACATTGTGGTGTCCATGTAATTCGATCTGGATTTCCTTTACGTGTCAAATCAGTTAACGGTGCACATATGGAATTAAAGTTTTTGATATACTTTTGGTAGAAACCACATAATGAGACAAAGGATCTCACGTCTTTCTTGGTTTGTGGTCTCGGGGCTTTCTTTAGTTTCTCTAAATTCTTGGGGTCAGGGGTCATGTTTCCCTGATGGATTGTGTGTCCCAAAAATTCTAATTCTTTACATCCAACGCAACATTTGGTTGGTCGGGCTGTTAAATTCGCTTCTCTAAGTCGATTAAACAGCATGTTCAGAGAGTCAATGTGTTCCTCAAATGTTTCTGTTGCTATAAGGATATCATCCATGAAATTTGTGATACATGGATTTATCAGAGGGTCCAATAATTTTCTCATCATTCTAGAGAAGGCACTAGGTGCATTCTTCAATCCAAACGGCAATCTGTTAAACTCATAGTGTCCCTCTGAGGTACTAAACGCTAGGTATGGTCTAACCTCAGGCTTTACTGGAATCTGATAGTATCCTTTACTCAGATCCACTTTTGAGAAATATTTAGCTTTATTTAGTCTGGCAAACAACTGATTTGTATCCGGCAATGGATCCACCTGTCCTTCTGTAATAGCATTCAGTCTCCTGTAATCTATACAGAGTCTATGTTCTCCAGAGGGTTTCCTTAAGAGTACAACACTGGAACTATACGAAGATTCACTGTGTGAAATAATTCCTTCCTTCAACAAATAGTCAATCTCTTCCTTCAAAGCTTTCTCCTTAGCAAAAGGAATCGAATAGGGTTTCATACAGACAGGTGTGGTGTCTATCAGTTTCATATCATATTCCAATAAGTTTGTATGCCCCGGTCGGTCTGTTAACACCTCTGTATGATTATCTAGAACCTGTTGCACTCTCTCTTTCTGATTTTTCGTTAAATGTGTACTGATTTTCACCTGTGCCGCTGTCTCACAGGGATGTAATGGATATTCAAATGATGAAAGTGGTTCCTTTTTCATCTCCATTGCAATGGACAAGGTCAACAAGTGTGTCTCTTCCTGATGTTCTCTTTCCAAATATTTCTTCAGGAGATTCACATGATAGATTTTTTCTTTCCCCTTCTTATCTATCTTATAATTTGTTCTAGACACCTTCTCTAGAACTGTATATGGACCTTGCCATCCAATTTGTAACTTATTCTGACTACCGGGGGGGGGAAGCAGTACCTTCTCTCCCACAGCCAAATCTCTGTCTTTAGCCTTCCTGTTATAATAGGCAGCATGTTTCTTCCTGGCTTGTCTCAAATTTTCATTGGCAAGTTTCCAGCCAGTTTTTAAACGAGTGGTCAGCTCATTCACATATTGGTATGAGGATGTAATATTTTCCTCTGCCTTTTCATCAGTCCACGTTCTTAACAGCGCTTCAAGTGGACCTTTTATTGGCCGTCCAAATAATAATGTTGCCGGGGCCATTCCGGTTGAACTATGGGGTACCTCCCGATAAGCAAAGAGGGCGGCGTGAAGGTACTGATCCCATGTATCTGGTTTTTCGTGTGCCAACTTTCTCAGGATTGACATCAACGTGCCATTAAATCTTTCCACTTGGCCGTTCCCTTGGGGATGATACACACTACAATGGAAGTGTTTGGCCTGGAAGATCCTGAAAACTTCTTCTGTTAGTTTCCCCTTGAACTGAGAGCCATTATCAGTTAAGATTTGATTGGGAAAGCCTAACCTTGTGAAAATTGTGAGTAATGCCTCTGCCACATGCTTAGAATCAATCGATGACAGGGCTACCGCCTCTCCCCACATAGAACATGTGTCCACCAGAGTCAGAATGTAGCTGTTCCTTCTCTTAGTTCGAGTGAGAGGTCCCACAAGATCCACGGCAACTCTCTCAAAGGGTGTTCCCACTATGGGCATTTCCCCCAGAGTTGCTGGTGCAGTCCAATGCTTAGGTGCTACTCGTTGGCACTCTGGACAGGATTTTACATATCGTTTGATATCTTCCGTTATCTCTGGCCAGAAATAGTGACAAGCTATTCGCTGTCCTGTTGCGCTGATCCCCATATGACCACTGAAGGGAATCGCATGCCCTAGTTCCAACACTTTAGTCCTATATGAAGTGGGAAGGACCAGCTGTCCGTGACCAATGGATTCAGATCCAGCCTTCCTATAAATCAGTTTGTTCTTCATATAAAATTTTCCCTTGCCTGGAGGTGTATGAGATTTGGGCAACTTCTTGAAACACGGCTTCAGTGTCTTGTCCTCCACCTGTGCCTTCCTCATCTCATCTGGATGAGTATTTATTGGATTATCCTCCTCCTTTTTAGACTGTGATCTGGTCTGCACTGTTGCCAATATCACAGGTCTCTTGGGATTCCCCAAGAAGACATATCTACACCCCAACATCAGATGGTAGATTGGCTCATTTATCACTGCTGCTTTTATGACTCCTTCCACATATCGCGTTTTCACCTTTATCCGGGTGACGGGAAGTGTCATGGTAGCTACATCCTTGGTTGCAGTTTGAATCTCCACTGTTTCTGTGGTGTATTGATCTGCCTGCACCAGGTGAGAACTCACAACGGAATATTAATCTAAACCTGTATCATATAAACACCTTATAGTGACACCATTACAGATGACATCTTCACACACTGGGGGATGGTATGGTTCCTGTAGTTCCGCAGGTTTGACCTTTTTTCCCTTTTTTCCAGATGTCATAGCAGCACAATGAGGAGGTTTCCTTCTACAATGGTCAGTGTCATGATTGTTCATCTTACAATTTTTACACCATCTCTTTCCTTGGTTGAAAGATTTTCTTTCATCATATTTCCTTTCATCGAATTGTGGGGTTTTATTTTTATTGTCATACCGTGACCTATCAAACTGGTGCTTACCTTTGTTTTGATCTCTAGGATCAAATTTATTAAAGTTCTGTGGTGCCCTAAAATTATCTACCTGTTTCTTTTTATTACCTGATACCTCTGCCTGAGCTGCTTGATACCTTTCAGCAACATTTAGCAACTCACCCAGCCTCTCTGCACCTTGTTCCATGAGAAACTTTCTCAGGTCTGGAGCCATGGACTCTCTTAATTGTTCTATAAGGACCATTTCCTTAAGATCTTGGGTTTTCCCCAGAGAAGTCAATTTCTCCAAGTATATCTCTAACCGTGCAGAGAACTGGTGATAGGTTTCACCTGACAGTAGTTTAGCATTCCTAAATTTTTTCCTATAAAATTCTGCGTTCTTTTCATATCTTAACAAAAGAGCCTGCTTTAGCATGTCATAATTTTCTTGATCACCTCTGTTCATTTTGGCAAAAACTTCATAAGCTGCCCCACGAAGGCCTTGAGATAACTTTAAGCTCCACCTTTCTCTTTCTAACCCATACGTGGTAGCTAATAGTTCATATCTATTTAGATAGCTCTCAATATCATCGTCTTTCTCAACAAAATGATCTAAATGAAAATTCATAGCTGAGGTTGAGGCTCCCTGACTAGCAGTGGCATCAGAGGTAAAGGGACTGGCACCATTTTCAGGAGCATGGCCTTGAAACTCAAACTCCCTTAGTCGTAACTCGTGCTCCCTTTGTAATCTCTTCTCCTCCTTTTCTGCTTTCGCTTGTCTTCCCTTTCTGCAGTCAATCTTCTTTCTTCTGCTTCCAATTTCTTAGCCTCAGCCTCAAATTGTAACTTCTTAATTTACTTTTCAGCCTCTAACTTTCTTTCGGCCTCTTTTTCTAATCTTCTTTCTTCCCGTTCAATGTATTTGTCACATTCAGCAGTGACATAAGCAATCATAATTTGCCCGTCCATTCCTAACTCTTTTGCAGTCTGCACAGCAGCAGATCGAAATTTGGCCAGGTCCGCCATTTTCTAACAGGTAAATGTATAAAATATTTAACTAAACAATACAATCTGTAATTAATTATCTAAGGACAACCACAGGCACTGAGAGCTCAACCTTATTTAATTCCACCCAAGGATACCTTTTAATTCTTATTATTCCCAATATATATATATATATAATAGGAGAAAATTCAATATCCCGGGAGCGAGACCCCAATATATGTGGTAAAGTGGGATGATATAAATACTTATAGGGGACTTAGTGTACTGACTGAGATCAGCTGTGAAGGTATCTGTATCTAATAAGTGTAGTGTTTTACAGATAACCTTACTTGCTACCACATTTATACCACAGTCAGAATTATTCTGGAATATTGTGATGACTACGTTGAAGGTCTAGGGTTATGTAAATGATGAAGTGTAAGTCACAACAACAACAGACAGATAAACAATTTAATTTATTCCACAACACTTTACAACACTGTGACACTCACACACATTTAACACTCTATAAGACTATCTTAAATGAGTCAATGGTAAAGTTTCAAATATATAATTATTAATTACTTTCACTAATAGATATCCTGATTCAACTACACAGTGAACCAGGAATCACAATCAAATGTAATCACAATTTATATGTACATAATTTATAAATATGAACCTTGTAGTGACATATTTTATTAGTATTATCCTATGTGTGTCAGTTGTGTAGTAGTACTATGAGGTAATACTGGTTTTGTTTTTCAAGCTATGTTGTTATTTGTCATCATGACTTCAAGTGTTTGTTTGTTTATCTTGGAAATAGTATGGGGAAAAGTTCACAGTTCCTATCAATTGAAACAAGGTATTGTCCCTCTGTTTTACTATAATGTCAATTTTAGAGGGGGACACATAATGTTGAGCTCCTCTGGCCACAGAAGCTTATCTTTCGTGATGGCTGCAGGAAAAGACTCCTCTGCTCGATTGCTTCCCTGTGTTCTGGAGACACCTCACTGGTCGCTATCTGGACCCAGGAGTATGCTGTCAGCCTCTAGATTCAGCAAAGCTCAGACCAGGTGCTGCTCAATAACTTTAGGACCACGGTCCCTGAAACAAGAAGGTTGTACCTCCTATTTCAGAACTAATTTATAATATATTTCCAGACTGAACACAATACATAACAAACACTAAGTTTAGAGCGGTAGGCCAACTGCTATCTTCATCTGAAACAATTTACACCAGTATACTCCTCCCTAATGGTTACTACGCCTCTGCAATTCCAGCATTAGTTCTTTCTAGTCAATAAGATAGGTGTCAGTGTACTGTTTGGCAATTCCATGCAGTTTTACTTTTCTCCGACACCTCCTTTTGAGGTTGGAGCAATATTTAGGCCTTGCCTCATGTTTGCCACTGAACCACACACATATACAGGCATAAATTATCAATTTACATTCAATTTTCATTAAAAAGATATTGAATATATCAAGCTTACCACAATTCATGGAAATAATACACAGATACGTTGACTGGCAATAAATATGGCACAAACTCCGATCTGCCTTGTCCCAGACTTTTATTTTGAAAAATATGATCTGGCTCTCAACGCACTGTTTCTGAGTAAGTTTATTTTAACATGTGGCACTGAACTGACGCTCCTAATTGCCTATATTGGCGGGTCTAACCAATCGGGCCATGTTTACACAGCTTTTCAAAAAAAGTACTCCTACTCACGTTTCCCTAACAACAAAGAATTAGTATTTGTAGCCCGACTAATCGTGTTTAGCCTTACATTTACTTCTATCCAATCAAAAAGGATTTTACATGGTGGCCCATTTCCCGTAAAATAGTGGTTCCAAAACATGCCACTGTGCGATTATTATTTGGTGTTGTCTGACACCCTTACTATTTTCTTTTGGCTATAATTTGTTAATTCCTAGACTATTTGCGTAACACTTAACATATTCTTTGTCAGCAAGTCCTAAGGAACCCAAATATATAATTTTAATGGGGCTAAGGGGCTGCGTTCAAAATATGCATTTTCTTCTAGGATAGTCGTGTATTTTTATTTTTATCGATTTAGAACCGCCACCTGTCCTGCCTTTTTGACTGTTCTGTCATACTAATGTCAGGATTTCAGACATAAAACAGTAGAATGTCAGGTTTCCTTATAAGCATTTTACAGGTTTTTAAACCAAACTCTCGTATGGGTAGTGTTTTTTTTATCACTGTCGATTTGAAAAAAGTTAGTGCTTGTGGCCTTACACGCGTGATGGCATTAATTTTGTATCGCGAGACGCGGGCTAGTGTTGCATGCGTTTCTCCTTTCAGCCCACCCTCTCTTTCTATCCTAAGTCCATCTGTCCTTTCGTTTATGGTAACGTAGTGTAATTAATGCTAGTATTAATTTAGGTCATTAATCAGCCTGCGTATCTCAAGGTTTTCTTAGAAATGCAGTACACGTTTTATTGTAGAAAGCGTGTATTGATGCAGTAGGCTTTACTATCAACGTGAAAGCGTGAGAATATGCAGACGAAGTAGAAAACAAGGGGGATCTCGAGTACCGTCATTGTGACAGCAGTGTTCTTTACCATTCTTCTTTCCTTTTATTGAATTTATTCGTTAGGCTTTACCTTTACTTTTTAATTTATATATGTGGATTTAGAATGTTTCACGACAGCTACCTTACTCAATTTTTTTTTTTGGAACGAATAATTCGTTGTTGTTAACATCATCATCATCATATTCATCATCACCATCTTCATCATCAGCATCAACATCATCATCATGATCACCACCATCTTCATCATCAGCATCAACATCAGCAACATCATCATCAGCATCAACATCAGCAACATCATCATCACCATCTTCATCATTACCACCATCACCATCTTCATCATAACCACCATCTTCATCATCATCACCATCACCATCATCATCATCATCACCATCTTCATCATCATCATCTTCATCATCATCACCATCTTCATCATCAGCATCATCATCGTCACCATCACCATCACCATCTTCATCATCATCACCATCACCATCTTCATCATCATCACCATCTTCATCATCATCACGATCACCATCTTCATCATCATCACCATCTTCATCATCATCACCATCTTCATCATCAGCCTCATTATCATCACCATCATCATCACCATCATCACCATCACCATCATCAACATCACCATCATCATCACCATTACCATCATCATCATCACCATCATCATCATCATCATCTTCATCATCATCACCATCTTCATCATCAGCATCATCACCATCACCACCATCACCATCATCATCATCGTCACCATCACCACCATCACCATCATCATCACCATCACAATCATCATCATCATCATCATCACCATCATCATCATCTTCATCATCATCACCATCTTCATCATCAGCATCAGTAAAACCTTTCAGCTCCTTGCGGATCAAAGGTCATCAACACAAACTTACCAAGCCCTCCCCCCCCCCCTGTCATGTCCCACGTGTTTAAGGTCTTTCCGTGTCTTCTAAATCTCGTTCTTGTTCGTCTACAATTTATTTTCTTAAATTTATTTTTGTATTCCCCAATTTCTCTCACCCTGGGTACTCCTGAACAGAAACTACCTTATAATTCTATCAGCTTGTTTTCTTATATATGTCCCATGTAACGCTAGCGTCTTCTCCTCACTTCCTGTTCCTCTGTTCTTTGTCTGGTTCTTCCATCACTTCCACATAAGTGGTCTTGTCATACCAAGTCAATCCTGCTATTGTGCCCAAGCCCCCATTCTTGAAAATCTTTATTTTCTGGTTGTCATATTTGTTGTTCTCTAACTACCTTGTTGTTCTCTAACTACCTTGTTGTTCTCTAACTACCTTGTTGTTGTCTAACTACCTTGTTGTTCTCTAACTACCTTGTTGTTCTCTAACTACCTTGTTGTTCTCTAACTACCTTGTTGTTCTCTAACTATCTTGTTGTTCTCTAACTACCTTGTTGTTCTCTAACTACCTTGTTGTTCTCTAACTACCTTGTTGTTCTCTAACTACCTTGTTGTTCTCTAACTATCTTGTTGTTCTCTAACTACCTTGTTGTTCTCTAACTACCTTGTTGTTCTCTAACTACCTTGTTGTTCTCTAACTACCTTGTTGTTCTCTAACTACCTTGTTGTTCTCTAACTACCTTGTTGTTCTCTAACTACCTTGTTGTTCTCTAACTACCTTGTTGTTCTCTAACTACCTTGTTGTTCTCTAACTACCTTGTTGTTCTCTAACTATCTTGTTGTTGTCTAACTACCTTGTTGTTCTCTAACTACCTTGTTGTTCTCTAACTACCTTGTTGTTCTCTAACTACCTTGTTGTTCTCTAACTACCTTGTTGTTCTAGTTTGTGTATCTCTGTCTTATTTCTTCTGACCAAACCGTCTCAAAAGAATGTTATTTTAACCACGTGTCGCTCCTAATCTTGAGGCTAACTTAGTGTGACAAAATAAATCAAATATAAATATGACAGAATTACTGACAAGGTTTCCTAGTTATTGACAAAGTGAAGAGCACAAGTAAAGTGTCATATTTTTAATATTTATTAATTGACAGTTACCTCGGTCCCAGTCCACACCCTCCTCTCCCTCCTCATCCCCCTTACCCGCATTTCTCATTAATACCAATATAGGACATTACCCAGACTCATGATTTGCTCGATGACAGACGAGAAGAAAGGCAAGACTCTATTCAATTTGTAGGCCTACTTTCTGGAGCATCACGTGGCAGAGTGTTTAGATTGGTAACCTCTCGTGGATGTTTTTTTTTTTTTTTTTTTTTTTTTTTTTTTTTTTTTCTTAACCAGCGGCACTTGGGCTTTCAGCCCTTCGGCCCAATGACATGTCATTGCGAGGCTGGGGAACCTGAGGACTTTCCTTCCAACCCGGTCAGGAGCTTCGCTCCTTCCCATCCACAGAGGGTTTATCACAGGAGCCGTTCAGGCTATTCAGTCAAATTTCCGGCCGTAAACATTTCTTCAAACGCCGACGCCCGGGTTTGAACCATGAACACCTGGTCGCCAGTACAACGCCGAAGCCATTACACCAGCGCGGCTCCCCGTGGATGATTTAAAATGGTAAACACTTGGTAGCTCCACGCTCTAGTAAACGCAGCTGTAAATAAGAACTAGATTCTGCTTTTGAGTTCCGGAAGGTAAAAATAGCATAGAAGGGAACCAATCATCACACTTCAAATAGCTGAAGTCTAGTGAAGTCTCTGACACTGTGCTCCCTTACGGTCCTATTTGCAGCATTTCTGCCTTCTAATGACTAAGCGACATTGTCACATGTATTAACTGTTCTGCTACCTCAATTACCTGACTATTTTTTTACTGTTCAGGTGTCAACTTATGATCAATGTCATCTAGTATTGATAACCTATTGGTAGTTATGTTTTTATTGTTGTGTCTCGTTCTGAGACAGAAAAAACAACAACATAATTTTAACTATGATTACATCTGTGTCAGCCATTCAGTCCTTGTACACAAAGTTAATCATCTTGTGTTGCTGAGTGACAGTGACATCTGTGTCAGCCATTCCGTGCTTGTACACAAAGTGAACCATCTTGTATCGCTGAGTGACAATGACATTTGTGTCAGCCATTCCGTGCTTGTACACAAAGTTAACCATCTTGTGTTGCTGAGTGACATTTTTACACTTCTTACTAACACTGTGAAAAACTATTTTGAAACGAGAATGAACTTACATAAAGGAAATAACGGTGGAACAAATAAAAGAAATCAAGATTATAAAATAAATGAACAGAAGTTGAGTGTAGAAGCATAAAGTAGCTTTCTCCTTCTTTCATTTTTCTATTATTTATGTCGCGAAACGTCACAGACGAAGATGGTTATTGGTTTCCCAATACAGTATAAATAATTTTTATTTAATGTTAATGTTAATATTAATCAGAATCGACGTCATTGCACTCCGGACAAATCCATAGGTGCTCAGTCTCCGACAGCAAATATCGAAAGGTATGAATGCTAATTGTTCCTGTTGCGCACTGGTTGTATACACGGCTGATGCGTCCTCTCATACGTCCATCCCTGCTGGTCTTACGTTTGATGCCAAATTCCAGCAATCTTAGCCTTGATGACTGATCGATGGCAGTGTAATTTTCTAATAAACGAACTTGAATCGCCCTCAGTATTTCTTCCTTATCCATGGCCAATGCACCATTTATGGATGCTCTTGAAGCTAGTTTGTCAGCTCTTTCATTGCCACGTACCCCGGCATGACCAGGACAGACCCATAGCAGTTCTTGAAGATTCGATGCTTCTATGGAGGTTTTCCATTCATGTCAAAGCCACCCATTTTGGAACTTTCGAAACATGGATTCAAAGTCTGATACAATAACTGCCTTTGTTAATAAACTCTCAGACAACCATCTTTAGGCAGCAGTAACTGCCTCTACCTCCATTCTCATGCTGGAGATTGTTATCATGTAAGCCCCGCTATGTTCAGCGACGGTTCTGCTCTTTACTCTAGCAGAGAAGCCCCACCCTGATTTATTACCACAGATCACAGACCCATCAATGTACACAATGAAATCATCATCATCCCCAGCATTATCATTTATAAGCTGACCAATTTCCAGCTCTGCTCTCCCATTGGCCCAAGTTCTGCATTCTCTACCAAGGCTGATGATGACTTGCTGGTAGTTCATCCAGCTGTCATCTGACTTACTCCACTCTTCTCCCTTGAATATATTACCTCTCATGCACTTCTGTATGATGTGATCAACATGGTGCTTATATGATAGCTCACGATCGAATGTTACTGCAAGGTGTTTCAACTTGTTCTGCCTTTCAATTTTCTGTCCACTGAGAGTAATGTCTGGAAGATCTGCTTTCAATATGGAGTTATTCAAGGAGCACCAAAGCACACAGCCTTTGTTGGGACTGCCCTTGGAGCTGGTTTCGTCGCACCATTTAAAAACTGCTTGAAGTGTCTCATGAATGCTTTTAACCATTTCATTTCTATCTGAACCAGTCCTGTAAATGAACAAGTCATCGGCAAAAGTTAATGTTCGCCCCAAAGCTGTTAGTTGGATTGCAGCTATTTTTGCCGTATATATGCTAAACAGCGCGGATGACAATGAAGAACCCTAGGGTAATCCTGGGCAAATGTGCATTGGTTCTGATGTCCGTGTTCCCAAGCGAAATGCAACTGCTCTCTCAGTTAAGGCAGCTGCTATCCACCTTGTTAGCCGTGGGTTTACACCATATTACTTTACACATTCCATCAAGGTTGGAAAGTCAACACTGTTGTAAGCATCCTCTAGGTCAATTGCCACAGCCACCGTTTCTTGTTTACTCTGGAGACCCTCTTATACATAGTACTCAAATGTTCCAGCGTAACCACATGATACTTTTATTGGTCTATAACTGCCCAGTATATCAAGGAGGATGTGTGCATTTTCAAGGTGGTTCATTAATTGTCTCGCCACTATCTTCTCTCAAGTAATTTGCCGTAGACATTCTGCAATGTGATGATTTGATAGCTGCTAAGCAGTGTGGGGTCTTTACCAGGGTTAGGAAGTGGCCGTAAGTAGCTATGTAGCCAGTCTTCCGGCGCCTCAGCATTCTGTATACTGGTGTTGAAATCCATCACTACTTTCGTAATACCTCGGTCATCAAGCTGCTTGATGTGTTGACACTGTACACCATCAGGACCCGGAGCAGTGTTTCTACTTGCTTTTAAAGTACACATAACGTCCTCGTCAGATATGGAACATTTTTTTAAATGATTTATTATGCTGTGTATATTTATGATGTCCATCACTCCTACCTAAATTTTGTTTTAGGTCGTCTTGTATTTCTGATGGCTCTTAAGATTTTGAAACTGTTTTTGTAAGTTAGGATTCACCCTCTTAAAGTGTTAAAATATTTGTCCACAAAATCAAATAATGCACCTTTCACATTGATCAAAATCTTTGGTCATTAACAAAACTATAAATATAAACGAACCTACATCAGTGAAGTAGGTTATTTTGTAAATATGTGTTGCGCTGCGGGGTCTTTTTAATTTATATAGTTATAATGTTCATATGCAGTAACCTTCTTGTTACTCTGGCCAAGAACTGCTAAGGTTTTTATCAAAAGACCACCGCACACAATCCACACCAAACTGCCATAGTCAAGTAGTTGAAAGCGAAGTGGAAAACGATTCACAATTAATACCAATAAAACATGAGACGATGCTCCATTATCCGTTCCACAACCATTCAATATATAATGGCATTCTTTAAGCCGTCATAAAAGAGTCTCTGTAATGTCGCAGCTCGAAAACACTGTCGTTAGATCGACTTCACAATTTATTTAGTTCTGACTCACGTTTTCATCAGAATCCATATTCCCTTTTGAAATATATCTAGTATCATCTAACAGAGGCATATTGATGATCTAGTGCTGGAACATCATATGAATTATACACAATTAATATATATTTCACGAGCTCAGATACATACGTCCACTTGCCACAACTACACACATAGAAGACCCTGGCAGACGATCTCCCCCTTTTTCTGATCGCAACTTTGACGTCTGCCGATCTGCACCGTGAGGCAATGACGTCACTTCCTGTGTTACCAATGACTAAATATAATAAACAAACGAGAGGCCTTGTCGAACAATTTTGTTATCGACAGACATGTTATGACTTTTACTCATAACAATATGAAAACACAGTTTTGACGATATATTTTTGTCAAATCTCATCACGTGTTTTCATTTTGCTCCGTTTGGAGCACGGAAACACTAAAACAGATAGTCGCATTTAGGGTCGCTCCACAGCGTTCACGCGTTCTTGCAATAGTGGTTAAATTATGAACGTGTATGGATCAGAAATCTATTTGCAATGGATACCTCGCCACATAGACATCACATTGAATGAAGCAGCTGTTAAACTAGCAAAAATGTGAGCCCAAATTCCACAAACCACAAATTGACCAGCCACTGGGTATTCTAACAAATAAAATAAATAATTAAAAAACAACTATAAAGACGATTGGCTAAACCCACGGGCACGTGCTAAATTAGGAAGAAGACTCTTCACACACCTAACAACCCCTAATAAGAAAGATGTTAATGTCGTACGGAAGGTTAATTGTTTTATTTGTCCCGTCTAAGTAGAGTGGATGTCGACAGAAACGCGAGAAAAGGTATAAAAAATAGATTTCACAGGTGGTAGACTGAGGGAAAGATATGTCTCTGGAGTGATTAGGTTATATCCTCCAGCCTATCCGAACGACTGTAGTTTATTACCAGACAGCCTTCCCCCCCCCCCCCCCCATATTCAAGAATAGATAAGTTGCAATGCATACACACAGTTATGTGACAACAAGACACACACACGTGAAAAACTACGGATAAAGGGATATGGGTCTGTAGCAAAGTTTGATTTGCTGGAGAGGTTATGATGGTATCCTAAAAGAATGAAATCCGTGTCTGTATTAACCGTGTGAGGTCAAGCACATGTAGGCCCCTGACTCTATAAATGATGATGAATTATGTGCAGGGAACCTAACGCTACCTCCCTAGATCTCACACGGTCACTATTTTGGCTCTAGTGTCTGGTGTATGATGTACCTAGTGTCTAGGGGAGAAATGAAAGGATGGTACACAACACAAAAACACTTTAATTTTCTATGAGGAAGTGAATAAAACCAGTGGTTAAGTTTTTCTTTAAAAGGAATATTTTTTTATGTACAATTTAATCTGCCTGTCCAGCCATATCTTTTGGACAGGTCTTTGAAAATGAGGACAAGATAGTGTACAGAAAATATCTGGACTCTTTGTCCACTAAACTACAAAGTCAATATATATATCTATCCCGCTGGAATGTTCACAGCTTACACTTTATTCATCTAAGAGGGAGAGTCACTGTGTATGAGGGGCTGTAGTTTCATCATACCCCATAAACTTCCTGAGTATGATTTGAAATACCAGTGTTTATTAAGCGAAAATGTCAGATATACCCAGAGGCTTAACACATCACCTGGGATTCCTTGTAGAATGATAATACAGTATGAAGTTGCAGAAAATCTCGATCTCTCCAAATGCCCAAGCTCCTCCCGTTATCTTTTGATAGCATAAACGAATGGTCGGAGACTTGATGGCTTTATTCTCACTCAGCAGGTTTCCTGTTACCAGCTGGCAACAGGAAATAAAACCTCACAAATATCAAGAAATATAAACAAATGAAGCTGACTTGCAAAGAAATGGCCTCAGTTTCCTCTGCACTGCCCAGACTGTGAATACTTCTTTATTTAATTTTACAATTAACACAGCTGATCTCAGCGTATTTGAATGAAAAATTTTGTTCAACTGGCAATGAATAGTGAAAGCCTTTTGCTAATATTTATTAGCACTGGCCAATCGAAAGCTTGCGACTACCAGAATTCAAATGTAGTTTTTGAAAAACAAAAATAATTCCAAACAAACTCGGTGTCTGGTAGTCGATTGACCAGCCTGCTTTAGTTGTGCCAATACAAAAAGATGTTAGTTTTGGGTAACAATTTTCCTACCGCTCCCCGTTCCCTCCTATACTCTTTTTACTCAAGCGAATTTGAAACCACCTCAATGCCTCTTTTCTAAGCTGGCGTCTCCACTAACGTTATGAAAAACAAGCAGGAACAACAGTCTGTCTGGTCACGCGTCCATAGACATTTAGTATTTTCTCAATAACTTAGCCAATACTTGTACTATCATATTATTTAAAACATATTCTTGCTCAGTGGACTTTAAGCTATACTACCATATGATTTTTATGGTCAGTTTAATTAGGGTTTAGATTTTCAATTTTATCACCGGCAATCGTCAAATAAAAATTGTACACAAGACGGCCATCTTTTCCCCTCTTCACCTCTCGCTAACATGTATTTTTCAAATAACTACTTGTTTTAGTGACGTCAGTAATACTACCTCGAGGAGGAAATAAAACTGTCTGCGTGTTTGCCTCTGTTGGCTTTGCCACATCGTGTATATACTATTAGTCTCGCGTGCAGAACGACGCGGGTTTTGGCATGCGTTGGGAGCATTTTGCGTTAATGTATTACAGTCGTCTCGTTAATGCTACTTAGAAAAAGTCCAAAAGACTACCAAATTTTGTGTTACTGTTGACAGATTACGTTACTTCAGACAGCAGTTTGGCGTTACATTTCTAACAAATCGTTAATTATAAGGCTAGGCTGCATTGTGTATGCAGCAGATCTGGCAAAATGTTAAATATTAGTAGTACGTTTTCGAAACCGAAACTAAAACGCGTGTTAGATTTTTACCGTGGGACCGTTCTATAGGCTTTAGCACTGCACAAAATTCAGCGCTATGCTGGCGTGTGAGAGTATCACCGTCAGACACAATAGGGCGGGTTTATTTATTATCATTTTATGACTAAAATCTTACTGAAATGAGCGATTATTCTCGCAGATTTTACTACAGGGTCTGACCAACACAGAAAGGTACGTTTCTTTGTAGTTTATTATCATTTAAACTCGACAACATCAAAATATCGAAAGGAAAAGATCAAAGATTCATTCACATGCATATGGAATAAAGCAGAAAAGGTGCACCTTCCCCGAATGGAGAAAAACCTAAAATTTTTCAAACAAAGGTTGTAGGTTAGCACTCTGTTACAGAATGAACAGTATTGGTACTCTATGAGACCCAGTAAAGTAGACAAAATTTAAACAAATCAGGTGTATGGATAGTTTCCAGCAAGCAAACAAAATACTCACACACTCTCTCAAACAGTGGCCACTCTCACACTCTTAAGTAATTGCCTGGTATGGTAGGTCCGTAATATTCCGTGGTAATAGATTTCGTCCATTATATATATTCTCTATTTCACTAAATGTTCTGTCACCCCAGTTGTCGCAGATCCTAATTGGCCCCAGTTCATCCCAGAACTAACTAATGAGGTGAACGCCAAAATGGTTCTTCTCCTTGATATAAGTGTTACTACAAATAGTGAAAACTGTCGGAGTTCTTGAGGTTCACCCTGTCACGGGGAAAATACTCCCAGTATTGAGAAACATCTGGTTGCAAAAAAAAATTGTTACATAGGAAGAATATGGTTCTTCTATCGGCCAACTCTGTGTTAGAGCGCCGATTCTGCACAGCGTATGTATCTAGGGAGATACTCCATTGGAATTACGACTGTCAGAAGTCGGGAACGAAAATAATGTTATATAAACCACTGTGGCTGGTAAAAATATAAATCTGAATTTGGTAAATCCAGTGATTAAATTATATTGTTCTCAAATACCATTTGGCGAGTGAACGTTTCCAAACGAAACTGGTAACGCACAAGCCAAGTACAGGAGAAAAGTAACAAACAGAAGAAGACCGCTGGACGCCCTTGTGATCAGGTCTTCGAAGAATACAAGAAAAACAATTATGGAAAAAAAATGCTACTTCTATATATACAAACAGACGGGGACAAGACGATCTCTTCTCCACTCCGTCAGTCCTGACTAGGTTTAAAAGGCACACGGTGTTTCCTTACGCTTATACGCTAGCAGACGTCGCTGGCACTGAGTTCGGTCGGGCTGAGTTATGTTAACTTGCCCGCCCCTGCTCGCGCCGGCGGTCAGCGTACAATGTTAATTATTATTTAATTTCTCCACACGCGCTCCCTAAACAATAATCGCCTGACATTAAAAAGCTATTAAATTGTCGGCGTCTGCTAATTTGTCGTATGGTGTTAAAATAATAGACACGATAATAATTATTATACAAAATGAAATATATAGTGTATTTCTATACTCCCACTATCAATCGCTTTAATGCATATAAGTCCGGTCAGCTAAACCGTCGGGTTTATCTCTCTCCTGTAGAGATTAAGTGTCGCGTCTGTCAACACTGTTAACCTAATTACCGTCTAAGGTATGTGGGTAGAGGGTGGCGTGATTTAACATTTTAAATGAATATCTGATTTGAAATCGCTACGCGCTACTTAATTTCACCCGTTTTACTAGCGAGAGTCGATTAAGGGTTGCTATAGGTCTCATTTAAAAAAAACTGAAATGCCTGCAACCACGCCAACTGTGCCTTCACGCGTGATCCAGTTCTGGGACCCGGTGCTCCCTGTTTCTACCAACACGGATATGGCGAATGGCGAGTATCTGGCGCCAAAAATCCAGACCCCCAGAGTCTACTGGGGTAAAACACTAGGCTATGGGGGATGCGGCCGATGCTGGGCCCACCGGCGGGTGGACAACGTCCCGATCCCCATCGAGACTTGCCCGGGGAGCCCACTCCGGCTAGAAAAGCAGAGAAGGCCACTCTCCAAACCTCCGATGTCTTGCGGGCAGTGTTCGGATGTGCAAGAACACGGACAGGAAGACTCCACAACTTCCCAACTGAACACACGCCCCCGACGACCGTTGCCTCAATTGGCTGTGTGTGGTGTACACGGAAACGGGGCCTCGCAGTATTGAGTCACAGTTAAATCCCCGATGTCGCTTATCGGTGCAGAGTTGAGAAAGATGGTTCAGCAAAATGCAAACAACAACAATAACACAAATTGGCTCAGCATCACAATCCTCCCTGTGTTGCAGCATGTTGAGAACCCAGCATTGCACACTAAGCTTGGGGGAATCACATGGGCACCAGACTTAATACTGGCTCTTGACCGGATGGCCGCATGCAGGAGATTTCTACAATGTAGAGATGGCAGGTGGTGGGTATCTGGAAGTGGCTCTGTGCAGGACGTGAGGATTTATTTGGAGAGCCCAGAACCAGATCACAGCATTGTGCAAGCTCTGCATAGTGGGAGAGCCCCCTGGATGACGGGGAATGCATAGTATGCCACCCCACCTATCCCCAACTGCTAACTTAGAACCAGAAGTGGGATTCTCTGGATGCGTGTCAGGCCAGGATAAAATGCCTGGGAAAAAGACTGGAGCTCAGAACTCCCCAATTCAAAGCTGCAGGATGGCAGAAAAGCCACGGGAAAGACCGGTCTATTTTGAAGATAATGCAACTATATTTTCACATTACGAGCTCGGACGCCGCCTCGGTAAACAAGGTCCGCGCAGAGCAGTGACACCCCAGGCTGCTTGCGAATAGTCTACTACTGGGAACATAAACAGATTAGGGATGAGCCCACACTCCCGTTGAAGAGGTGCTGAAGTCATAGATACTGGGCCAGAAGGCGCACCGGAAACCACAGTATCACGCAACTCGCTTTTTTCTATGGATGAGTACACCGTCACTAGCGAGAAAAATCTAGTGAAGAAAAATGTTGAAAGCTATCACTTTTTAAAATCATTAGCACTATTATCCTTTTACCAGAAATTCATAATAAAATTCTCTACGAATACTAATACACCATATCCACAAAAATTGGGCTCTAGAACTGCGCGCTAGAAAATTCAAAATTCTGACTGACTTCTGATAGTTGGGTTAAGAAAACATCAGTATATATAACATTAAATTGCTCTGATCTCTAAGGTTGTTAATTTCACGCTACTGTGAGAACGAAGATTTTCAGAAACTAGCGCTCAAGATTAAAGCTTTCAATTCGGCTACCAGAACCTCTCGTTTGGCACTGTTAACCGACATCAGAGGCTTTACTTACGGCTAACGGGTTACTCCTTAAAATGCCCGTATCTCGAGATCAAAGAGCACAGGGGATTATAAACTTTTCCTGAGTAAAACTTCAAAAGGTCTGTGTTTCGACTCTCTCACTTTCTCACTGTCTGAGAGGTATTATGATTGATAGAAGAAGCTTGCGTGAGTGGACGAGGTAAACAAACCTGATTTGCTTTCTTGTTATGACTGACAGGTCACGAAGTCTGTAAACACTGTGTTAGCTCGTTTTAAAAGAAAAGAGGCACGTCGAAAGAGTAGCTGTGTAAGTAAAGGCAGACAGCATAATGCAGGTTTTTTTAGCTAGCAAATCACAGAGCAGCTAGGAGGTTACAATAGGCTGTCAGATTACTGTACACTGTTTTTCTATTACACGTTACAGTTATCAACCATACTGAATGAAAAAATCAAACCAACATCTTCAGACTAAGAACAGGTCACTCCACTCTAAATTACCACAGCAACAGAATATGTTCACGAAATATAGTAAAACGCAGACACTCCACAAACCCATTAGAGACGTAGAACACTACTTATTACAATGCCCCGTACTTCAGGGAATGAGACAATTCATACCAGTCAAGTCAAGTCATGTCAAGTCATTAAGAAATAAACAGAGAGACGGATAGAAAACATAAACTAGATCAGATTATTGGCAGAACATGTCAAAATGGCTTCACAATCAACAAACAAATATAATTAAAACTCACTTCCTATATGCATACTCACTAGAACATTTTTGTAACAAAAATACACCAACTGTTGTGTAATATAAATTGTTATCATGTTGATTATATTATTACACCAACTGTTGTGTAATATAAATTGTTATCATGGTCATTATATTATTACACCAACTGTTGTGTAATATAAATTGTTATCATGGTCATTATATTATTACACCAACTGTTGTGTAATATAAATTGTTATCATGGTCATTATATTATTACACCAACTATTGTGTAATATAAATTGTTATCATGGTCATTATATTATTACACCAACTATTGTGTAATATAAATTGTTATCATGTTCATTATATTATTACACCAACTATTGTGTAATATAAATTGTTATCATGTTCATTATATTATTACACCAAATATTGTGTAATATAAATTGTTATCATGTTCATTATATTATTACACCAACTGTTGTGTAATATACATTGTTATCATGGTCATTATATTATTACACCAACTGTTGTGTAATATAAATTGTTATCATGGTCATTATATTATTACACCAACTGTTGTGTAATATAAATTGTTATCATGGTCATTAAATTATTACACCAACTGTTGTGTAATATAAATTGTTATCATGGTCATTATATTATTACACCAACTGTTGTGTAATATAAATTGTTATCATGTTCATTATATTATTACACCAACTATTGTGTAATATAAATTGTTATCATGTTCATTATATTATTACACCAACTATTGTGTAATATAAATTGTTATCATGTTCATTATATTATTACACCAACTATTGTGTAATATAAATTGTTATCATGTTCATTATATTATTACACCAACTATTGTGTAATATAAATTGTTATCATGGTCATTATATTATTACACCAACTATTGTGTAATATAAATTGTTATCTTGGTCATTATATTATTACACCAACTGTTGTGTAATATAAATTGTTATCATGTTCATTATATTATTACACCAACTGTTGTGTAATATAAATTGTTATCATGGTCATTATATTATTACACCAACTGTTGTGTAATATAAATTGTTATCATGGTCATTATATTATTACACCAACTGTTGTGTAATATAAATTGTTATTATGGTCATTATATTATTACTTCAACTGTTGTGTAATATAAATTGTTATCATGGTCATTATATTATTACACCAACTGTTGTGTAATATAAATTGTTATCGTGGTCATTATATTATTACACCAACTGTTGTGTAATATAAATTGTTATCATGGTCATTATATTATTACACCAACTGTTGTGTAATATAAACTGTTATCATGGTCATTATATAATTACATATGTATTTTTCTCGTAATATGTAATAACAATATTTCGTTTGTATTTTGTCAACAATTTCAGCACAACTATTGTATCAACTCTTGATACCTGTAAAGTAGCAGCTTTTTTTGTTCTTGTCCATTAAAAGTTAAAGCCAGTCTGGGCCTATAACAGACACAGCCAAAGAGGAGTGAAGTGACAGAGACTTCACTATACAATGTCCAGTTTTATGGGGTGTGATGACCAGTTACCTTTCGGCTGTCGTTCTATCCCTATCTAAAGAGATGAGTCATACTCTTTAATGGCTGGGTAGACTGGAGCGTGACGCTACCAGATTTTGAGCGAGGAATCTGGTAATATTGTGGCGAGAGCCAAGCTCTCTAGCTACTCTGGCAGTCGGATGCTCTTCTAGAACTATTGTTTTTGTTGTTGTTGTTTTTTTTTTTAAGTATGTGATTGGAAAACGAAAATTTTAACACATATGTTACAAATACACGTCACTACTATCAACATAAAATTAATTTATGACAGATGTGTCGTGTCCTGGAACACTCGTAAAAAACGAAAATCAAAACAAAATGAATTGAACGTCGTTAACAGTTGTATCAACTTTTCAGTATGTGCAAACAATGTTAACCATCTTCTTCTGCTGTGTGACAGTAACCTTGTTACACTACACATCAACAGAGTAAAATTATTTTGAGATGATAAAAGACTGACATAAAATAAATAAGGATGAAACTAAATGAGAGAGAACAAGAATATAAAATCAGTGAACGTAGATGGAGAGTTGAAGCATGACCTAGCTTGTTCTTCTCTATTTTGTCTACCACCTACGTCGTGAAATGTTGCAGGCGAAAATGGTTATTGAATTCCGATTTTGTGCACATATAATTAAACAGAAATAAGCATCATATGCGCCGTACACGGTATAACTAAACAGAAATAAGCATTATATGCACCATTGGTTATTGGTTTCCGATTTTGTGCACATATAACTAAACAGAAATAAGCATCATGTGCACCGTACACATATAACTAAACAGAAATAAGCAGTACTGTGTATGGTCAAGATGTCCATCACTCCTTCATTAACTGTCTTCTTGACCGTCCTCAATTTCTAGTCGTTCACATTTTAAGGTTACGTGACCTTGTTTTGGTAGGTCTGGAGTCAGGCCGGCATAATGTGTCAAAATATTCGTAAACAAAAACACATAATGCAGTGTCAATTCATGTCACACATTAGTCAAGATCTTTCGTAATTTAAAAGACTATAAATGTAAGTATAGATTATAAAAATAAACAAACAGTCCTGGTTACTATGGGTTTGTCATTTCCACAGAATGAAAGAAGACCGGCTACCAATACAAACATGGGAAACCAAGAGCCATGGATGTAGGCCTCCATGATTAGCCAAAGTTGACTGAGAGGACAACATCAGACAATCTCAGAAGGACCGAGGACTTGACTGGAACCAAGCGCCATGGATGTAGGCCTCCATGATTAGCCAAAGTTGACTGAGAGGACAACATTAGACAATCTCAGAAGGACCGAGGACTTGACTGGAACCAAGCGAAACGAAAGACAGCCGATATGATAGCATGGCGATCTGTCTGGCTGACCTTTACACCCAAAGAACGACTAAGTATGAAAGTATAAATTATAAATATAAACAAACAAACATCAGTGAAGCAGGTTGTAAAGCTGACCACATTGTGCCGTTGCTATATTTGTCACATCTCATTATCTCTTTTTATTTTCGCTCATTATGGTGGTTTGAGTCACCATTACAGCTGATACCCTTATATAAAGCCGACACAAAACATTAACCTACTCTGGTAGTGTTGATTATTGTAGAAATTTACTTAAATGATCAAGTTGTCAACCCTATACACAAATGTCATTTTAGTCGGCACTAAAGATATTCCTGAGGAAACAGTAGTTCCATTATTTGTATGTGTCCTCAGAGACTGCTGGGAACTAAACTAAGAACTTTGGTCAAACACAGTCAAAGAAAATCAAACATAAAAAACAGATGCTCTATGCTTTATAATATTACAACTACAATTTATCTTTTATTTATTGACAGTGTTTAAAATGTACAAACTTATTACATAACGTGATATTGCATTTGTGGTAAAACAAATGAAGTGTCCGCACAATTATGTACACAAGCACATGTAACTATGTGATAACGTAAAACATATTATTAATAGCATATCCAAACATTTATTTACATTAATAAATAACATGGTACATACAGGAAACTAGAGTGGCAACATAAATGAAAGGAATACATACAATGTTTCAACCAGGAATCATAATGTTGAGGACAATGGACAAAATAGAGCTCTAATCAAGAATCATAATGTTGATGACAATGGACAAACGGAGCTTTAATCAGCAATTATAAGGTCGTGGACAAAGTCTAAGATAAAGGTTTAATCAGCAATTATAATGTTATGGACATAGTATAACATAGAGCTTTAATCAGCAATTATAATGTTGTGGACAAAGAAGAAAACAGAGATCTAATCAGCAATTATTATTTTACAAAATAAACAGAGAAGTCATAGAAGTCATTCTGTGGACTGCCGCTGCCCTCGCTGTGGGAGTGAACCGTGACTGGAACACGGCCAATTCAGCACCACAAAAGTTGCTAAGGGGTACTAAGCTGTCAGGCGACGACACCGTTAGGATGTTCCATGATTAGATTCCACTGTGAATCTATCCCTTCACCAATTTTGTTGTTGTCTCGCGTTTTCCTTTCTTATGAGTATCTGCCACATCATTATCTATGTTTATTAGTTAGAAAGGAGTCAAGTATAACAATTCAGTTGCTGTTAACTTATATCAGGAGTAGGCAACCAAGGAGCTGTCTGTTTCTACTTAAGAAACACTAAGCACTCTAAAGGTCTACCTCACTAAAATAATGTTAGTAGAGTTAGGTGAAAAATCAGTCTGAATGTTAGCATAAATAGTTTTATAATGTCTCTCAACATTACACTTCTTGACAAACATACTGGCTGCCTGGCAGACAAAAAAAAAAAAAAAACAACACACTCGTCTCGTTAAAAAAAAAAAGCCAAATACCAATTCAAAATAACAAAGACAGTTTTTTTTTTTTTTTTTTGGGCTGTTTGTTTCCACTCATTCTTGTAAATGTTCATGTATAAATGAGACTTAACTTTCCATACACATGAACGCAAAAAAAAAACATGTCTATCACGTCATGAAGGCAACATAGAAAATACGAGGCGTGTTCAAATGAAACCCGACCGTGCTGCGCCAAGTGGACATCCGTAGGAGGAGTATGATGACGTCTCATCTGACGTAATAAGCACATACGAATGTACAAGTGTGTAAGTATTCATTCTCCTAGTATTCATTGGTTGTGCTGCAGACCGTTAAAATAATGGCCGGTTTGATAAGGAATCCGTCCAAGATCGATCAGCGAGCGGCGATTCAGTTCCTAACAGCCGAAAGATGTAGACCAGTCGACATTCATCGCCGAATGAAATCAGTGTATGGTGACAAAAGTGTGTCTAAGACTACAGTGAAATACTGGGCACGAATGTTTCGAGAAGGACGTCAGTTAACGAAAGATCTTCCGCGGCCAGGTCAGGTGCATATTGTTGCGACAGAAGAAGCCATCGCCGAGATTGATGCAGCAATACGGGTGGACCGTCGTCGGAGTTTACGTTCGCTAGCAAAGGAATTCGCTGTGTCTCTTGGGACAGTTCAAATGGTGGTTAGGAAGACTCTGAAGTATCGAAAGGTGTGTTCACAATGGGT
Source organism: Oreohelix idahoensis (assembly GCA_024509875.1). NCBI lineage: Eukaryota > Metazoa > Mollusca > Gastropoda > Stylommatophora > Oreohelicidae > Oreohelix > Oreohelix idahoensis. Next base: position 66,550 of record JAMPIV010022914.1, read on the forward strand.
CCCACGGATGCTGACCGATCACCATAAGGAAGAACGCATGGGATGGAGTTTGAACCACCTGCTGCGTTACGAAGAGGAGGGTGATGCATTTCTGTTTCGCATAGTTGCAGGCGATGAGTCGTGGTGAAACCACTTTGAGCCGTGCAGCAAATCAGCGAGCATGCAATGGAAACATCCCGGATCGCCAAAACCCAAAAAATTCAAGTCACAGATTTCCGCCGGTAAGGTTATGCTGACCGCATTTTTTGACCATGAAGGGCTTCTATTGGTAGACTTTAAAGAGCCTGGCGTGAACATCAATGCCATCCGCTACAAAGACACACTAGACAACCTGCATACAGCCATCAAGAATAAACGACCCGGCATGCTTTCGCGTGGTGTGATTCTGTTGCACGACAATGCTCGTCCACATGTTGCGAACATTGTGCAGGAAGCGTTAGCAAGGAAAAGGTGGGAAGTTCTGCCACACCCAGCCTACAGCCCCGATCTGTCACCATGTGACTTTCATTTGTTCGGGCCCTTAAAAAAATCTCTAAAGGGACAACGATTCGACTCCGATGCAGACGTCAGGGCCTCGGTGACCAAATGGTTCAATAAGCAACCCAAGTCATTTTTCTCGGACGGCATCCGCCGTCTACCCAAGCAGTGGGATGCGTGTCTGAATGCCTATGGTGACTATTTCTAAAGAACCCCTGTGAGTACTTGCTTCATAACAATTGCTGTATTTAATTCTACTACTTCTGCTGATGTACCTTACATATATTTGTTATAAAGCCACTGGGACGGGTTTCATTTGAACACACCTCGTATGAAGAGTTAAAATATGAGTGAAATGCGCTCAATACAAAATTGAAACTATATTGTATTTTCCCGAATGTTTACTTCAAGTATGTCTCTATCTCACTCTGTGTACTCCTGTTTGTGTTTCCAGTGCTTTAGAAGTTCTTGTCTTTCTCTCTCTCTCTCTAAGTCTCTCCTTTTTGCTGCGCGTGTTTCTCTGTGTTTCTCTTTATGTGCTTCTATCTGTTGTTAGTTCTTTCACTATTGCTTAATTTCATCTCTTCTCTGTATTTGTTATGTCTTTGTACGTATGTTTTTGTATCTGTATATGGCTCTTTGTTTGTATGTTTTAGTGTGTTTGTCTGTTTGTGTGCCCGCATCTGTTTGTATATCTCTTTGTGTGTCTGTATCTGTGTGTATGTTTTTGTGTGTGTTTGTCTCTGTGTGGATTTTTTGTGTGTGTCTGTCTCTGTGTTATATGTCTCCTAAGAGTATATGTCTCTATATGTCTGTCTACGTTTGTATGTCTCAACGTTGCGGTGTCTCTTCATCAGCATGTGTCTCTGTGTGACTTTCTTATTGTGTGTCTCTTGTATAAGTATGTTACACATTGTGTTTCTCCATCCAAAGAGATGTGTCTCTGTCTATGTCTTGTATTTTTACTCTAATACTGTTGCGCTAAACATGTCGCAACTTATTCTGACTATATTCAATTTTTTAATGCATGGGAAGTAACTCATGGAATTGTAGTCACTTCTTATTTCTACTAGTTGTCTAATCGGGTGACAATAGTCTGATAGTATAGTTGTCGATAGTTTGTGTGAACGATTTTGAGTCACGTCCATATATGGAGCGCTCAGGTCGTCAGTTCTTAGAAAACAGTTGGCAATCGCAATGTTTCAAGATTCATTTCCTTTTAAGGTTCGAATCTTTAGTCGAACATCGTAGAACATTCTTCGTTTCGTAATTTGGCTGAGTTGTATTCGATTCGCGTGTTCTGCGCATGTCTTTGTTTGTGGCAGTGTTTGAATGATTTCCGCCCAGGTCAGTCTGAGCAGAAATGCTGGTAAGGCGAGACGTAGCGATGTGCTAGCGTCTTCGCTTAGATTATTCAGGAAGGAGTCCTCATCATTGTTGTTCCTTCTTTTTTGAGATGATATATCTCTATGTTATTCCAAGTGCCTGGAGGCATATGTGATTTATGTGATTTAATTCCTGATGAACAGGTAACTGAATCTTTTTGCTGAGTAACTTTATCGCCATCTTGTGATGTTGACTTTTGCCTAGCCTGCCTTGTTATAAAGTCTATGATATGACAAGTTTGCTCAGCTCACGATCCACTTATATTGTTACGCATCGATTGATGCCTGTCCTAGGGGCTATTTGCTTCCTGAACTTTATTGATGGATCTGGGTTTGATACCTTTGCTGGTTAAGGAACATAGAGGACGATAATGTGACGCTCAAAAGACATGCCTGTCTTGTTGAGGTCGGATATAGGAGATTAGATTTAATCTCCCAGTTGATATCTACTAGCTCTTATGGAAAGGGGAAGTTTACTACCTGACTACATGTACAGCTGATTACGATATCCTAAAAGGCATATGATGTACATTATTTTGATGCTGTCTGCTGTTCCTGCTGCATTGACTACATATGTAATAATGACTGTTTGATCGTACCTATGATGTACCTGCTTGTTTATGTCTACACACCTCGTCATTGTGGCGTCTATAATAAATTACACAAAAACCGTCACTAGCTGTTGCAAGCATCATTGACTTTTCACATCGTGAGTTAACGTGACGTCCTTGTGTGGATTGCCCTGTTTGTAATGCTCACTGTTTGAACACACATCTGCATCCTACACAAACCAGACCACAGATACCATACTATGTCTTCATCGCCTTCAACAATTATGGCGTACATCAAAAAGGTATCTAACATTTGGTGGCCATAAGCTGGTTTGGTCTGGTACCTGCATACACGGGGTCCCTTACCCACTTCATTCAACAAACAGCATTCTTCAAGAAATTCTACATCTACATACAAAATCCTGAACCTACTCGGCGTTGTCCGGTACCTTCTGGACTTAAAAATTTTTGTTGCAATTTTTGGGAGCCTAAATGACAGTACCCGGCGTTGAGTCATACATTGCCAGTTGAAACGTGTTGCTGTCCTCCTTGCATCAAGTTGCTGTCGTTTGTGAAGGTCAAGTGCCGGTTGATACAAGTTGTTTTCTCAAGAAGGCCAAGTACCGATTTCAATCAATTTACTATTGGATAAGAGGGTCAAGTGCCGAAACAACACAACATACATTATATCTAGAAGCTCAAGTACCATCGTCATGGCAGTTGGAGCAGTTCAGATGTACCATCATCGTTGGATCTTCATTCCTTAGGACGCTGATTGTCATCTGTTTTTTCTGCTGTGCTGACATTGGAGTTCCATAAGTTAAGTGGCCTGTTTGTTTGTGAACTGTGCCCTTATACTTCTACTGAGTCTTCTGTATTTCTCATTCTTTTGTTTACATGTTATATGGTTATATGTTATTTGTATATTTATATTTATATGTTTATGTTTCTGCGGGTTTTCGGTTGGGCGTTGTCTCCCTTAGATCATACCACGTCATAGAAGTCGTCTATCGTGAGCGTTTTCTGTAGGGTGTGCAAATTTCCGATACTGGAATTTGCAAAGCGACTTCTGTTGCTATTTTTTGTTAGTTGTGATGACATGTGTTAGTATTGTTTTCGTTATTTTTCTGCATTCTTTAGTTCTGTTTTGATTTGTTTGTATTTGCTAGCCTACTCTTTTCTATTGTTTAGTTTCATATACCATTTTTGTTTATACACTGTGGTGTCTTGTATTTGTATTATCTTCTCGTAGATATCATCACATTTTTTGTGATATTTCTTTAATTTTCGCTTTATTTTTTGTTGATTTCTACGAATGTTTTCGTATTGTTGCTAAATCTTTGTTATTGTTTACATTGTATTGTTTACATTGTATTGTTTACAGTGTAATGTTTACATTGTTACTATTTACATTGTGATTGTGTTTACATAGTCATTGGTTACACTTATTGTAGTTAATTCACATTTAATAGTGGGTTATGCTTATGCATTACTACTACACTGATGATTAATAAATGATGAATAGTATTGTGCACTATTGAATGGGAAGTGCACCTATGATCAAGAGTTGATTGATGATATTTCAAAAAGGTCTATACACAAGTTCTTTGATATAAGACTTGTTTCCCACAGAGATTGGGATGATAATATAGTGTTGTGAGTAAACAAGTGCTTCATTTAAGACTTGTTATAATTAAATTTGAAATAAGATAATTAATTATTTCAGGTTGTGGACTCATATTATTACTCATCATGGCTACATTTGAGCACTTTATTGAGCAGGGTAAATTGCTTGGGAAGACTGGTGATAAGTTAGAAGAATTTGCAACTACTCAATATGATAAAGCAATGGAAGCTGAACAAAAGAAACTGCAGATGCAGGTGGATGAAAAAAGATTCCAAATGGAAATGGAAAAACAAAAAAGAGAAGCAGAAGCAAAAGCTGAAGAGAAGAGACTACAGATTGAGTCTGAAAATAAAAGACTTGAAATAGAGGCTGAAAATAAAAGACTTGAAAAAGAGGCTGAAGAAAAAAAGTTACAAAGAGAAGCAGATATTGAAAATAAAAAACTTGCTTGAAAGAGAAGCTGAAGAAAGGAGGTTACAAAGAGAGTTTGATGAGAGAAAAGCAAAAATGGAGCATGAAGAAAAACTCTTAGCTTTGGAAGTTGAGAAATTAAAGGTGATGAACATGGGTAATGCTAATGATGCAAATAAGGTCTCAGATAAGACTAATGCAAGCACTTTCAAGCTTAATCTACCACCATTCAATGCTTCCATCGACGATATAACATTCTATCTGGACAGATTTGAAACTTCATGTAAAGTACATAACATAGATAAATCACTGCAGGTTTATCATTTGTCCAAAATACTTAGAGGTGATGCTTTGAGTATGTTAAGCATGGTAGATGAGCCGGACAAGAACAACTATGAGGTTGTCAGGGCTATATTGTTAAAAAAATACCAACTTGACGAAGACGGCTATCGTCTTCAATTTAAAAATATGTTGCCAGAAACTGGTGTGCAATTCTCTGAATTCATTTCAAAGATACGTCTTACTTTTTTACGTTGGGTGGAGCTGTCTAAGACAGAAAAAACTTATGAAGGACTTATGGACTTAATACTTAGAGACAAAGTCATGTCTTCTGTCAATGAGTCTTTCCTTGCTTTCCTTCATGAACGTAAACCTAAAACAATAAAAGAAATGGAAGATTTCTGTAGCCAGTATATAACTGCGCATCCTCAAGTAACCATTGGTAACTCTAAAGTAAAAGAAGGTCTGCCAGTTGCTTCGGCAGCACCTTATGGTCAAAACTCTAGTCATAGATTCCAACAAAATTTTGATAGGAAAAGTAACCGTAGTTACGGTCAAAATTATGGAAATCAATTTCAGGGTGATTCTTCTTCGAAGAATTGGAGACGAGCTGACAGTCCTCGTTACTTCCAACCTAATAATTTTAGGCATTTCAGAAGAGGATATGGTAACAGAGGCTTTTCCTCCCGTAGACCTCAAAACCAAACAAATAGATGTTCACATCAATGTGGACATGATAATAATCATGGAAACTGTAGTTCGAAACATGATAACAGTTATAATAGAGACAATAATAACTACAGAGATAATAACAACAGTGATAACTTCAGAGGTAATAGTAGTCGCGGTAGATCTCAATACAAAAAAAAGAGATATCAGCAAGCTAACTCGGTTCAACAAGAATCTCAGGGAGCCTGTAATCAGGTTTCTGATAATAAAAACTCTGACGCTGTCACTTGTTCTTCTTTTGACTTTGGGAGAGCAAACAAGTGCCCCCAATGCAGTACTTTGTTCGAACCAACTACAATATCGACTTTGAGTTGTGGTCACCCTCTCCCCGCTCTTCCTGCTTCGGTTGCACATGACGGGAGAGGTTCTCTAATCCTACATAAGGGTCTTGTTAATAATACTCCGGTCTCACTACTTTTCGATTCCGGATGCACCACTATTGGTGTTAGACAATCGCTTGTAGAACCATCCTGTGCGACAGGAAGGGTTATCAAATGTGTCACATTTGGCGGCACTCTAGAGAAATATCCTACTGCTGTAATCCACATTGCCACTAATTTCTTTACAGGAGATGTGCATGCCTGTCTCTTACCTAATCCAATTGCGGACCTTATTATTGGTCGTATCCACGGAGTTAGGGAATGTACCCCACAGCAGATTGCTGCTTGGGAAGATGATAATATGCAAGCTACCAATGCAGTGGTTACAAGAGCACAAGCTCTACAAACACCACAAACTTCGTTGAATAATGATAATGAAGTTCATAGCCAAGATAGTACCTTGGTTATTTCTCGTGACTCGTTCATAAAATTACAAGAAGAAGATCCTACGCTAAAGAAATTCTTCATTCTTGCGAAGAAAGGTGATCCAAATAAGGATACACAAAGAAAATCTTGGATAGAAATGAAAAACGGCGTACTTGTACGTATGGTACAAGACTCGGCTACGTCAGCACATTCGCAAATTCTTGTTCCCAAGAGTATGAGAGTGCAAATATTGCAACATGCTCATGACTCGCAATGTGCTGGACACATGGGATTTTCCCGTACAAAGTCGAGAGTCCTTGCGGCTTTCTTTTGGCCCTTTGTTAACAAGGACATTCGTATATACTGCCGATCATGTCAGGTATGTCAGGAGGCCAAATCTAGAGGACCACGACATGCTGCGCTTATCCAGGCTGCTGACATCCCTATTCGGCCATTTCAGAAAATGGCCATAGATATTATTGGCCCTTTTAAGATAAAGTCGGCCAGTGGACATCAGTTTATCCTTACATGTGTCGATATGTGCACACATTGGCCAGAGGCTATCCCTCTAAAGAGCATATCTACTACAGATATTGCAGATGCTCTTTGGCTGATATTTTCCCGCTTGGGGTTCCCCAGGGAAATACTGTCTGACCATGGCACTCAACTCATATCTGATACTATGTCTCAAGTAATATCTACCTTACACATTAAAAGATCTCTCAGTAGCATCTATCATCCTATGTCTAATGGGTTAGTTGAGCGTCTGAATAGAACGCTCACGACTATACTTGGTAAGATAACTGAAGATCATCCTCAAGATTGGGACAGGGTTTTACCCGCGGCTCTCTTTGCCTATAGAGAGGTCCCAAACGAACACACAGGATTTTCTCCCTTTGAACTTGTCTTTGGCGCGCGTCCGCGCGGCCCTATTTCTTTGTTACACGATCTTATCACTGCCGATGATATTAGTGATGACACTCAATCTTCATATGAGTATGTCATTGCTCTTTGGCAAAAGATCATTGAGGCATGCAAACTAGCGACTGCTTCGTCAGAAATTGCTAAAGAAAAAGCAAGGCAGTTTGCTAACAAGAACAGATGTCTACGACAACTTTGTCCAGGTGACAAAGCATTCGTCCTACTCCCCAGTAGGGAAAATAGACTTCTGATTGCATGGAAAGGTCCATATGCAATAGTCTCACGAATTTCCGATGTTGACTATGTGGTCGATATAGATGGAAAGCATAAAACTTTCCATATCAACTTGCTGACGGAATTTCATGAGCGTCCAGACTATTTGCTGCCTATTTTCCAGGCAACGGACGATTCTTCTGTACCTCATGGTCATTACTCATCCCTGTCTGTCATACAGGATGAGGAATCTGTTTTTTCTGATGTTAATCTTCCTCTTCCAGTGGTTCCACTATATTCTATGGAATCTGGGAAAGATGTCTCCATTTCTCCTAATCTTTCTGTTGATGAACATCGTCAAGTCTCGTCGATGTTACAGACATTTAAGGATGTTCTAACCGACATCCCTGGTCACACGCATGTCATAGAACATGACATAATTCTTACCGACGGTAATCCTGTTAGGGTTAGACCGTATCCTATCCCTATACACTTTCAGTCACAAGTGGAAAAGGAATTGGATGAAATGATCCAATTAAACATAATTGAACCATCGACTTCTCCATATTCTTCTTCCATGGTTATTGTTCGGAAGAAAGATAAGAACATACGAATTTGCGTTGATTATCGCAAATTAAATCAAGTCACAAAGTTCGATGCTGAACCTATGCCTTTACTAGAAGATCTACTTATTAGACTTTCTAATTCTAGATTCTTCACTAAACTTGACTTGTCAAAAGGTTATTGGCAAGTGCCTTTAGCAGATCATGCCAAACCTCTGACTGCTTTCTCTACACCTAGGGGTTTATTTCAATGGAATGTAATGCCCTTCGGTCTTATGAACGCCCCTGCTACTTTCGTTCGCATGATGCGTCGAATTCTTTCTCATCGTTCAGATGTCATCGCATACTTAGATGATATCTGTCTCTTCAGTGATTCTTGGGAAGATCACTATCTGCGTTTATATGACCTACTGTCTACTCTACGTGAGTATAATCTGACAGCAAAACCTTCTAAAGCTTATATTGGTTTTGGTGAAATTTCTTTCTTGGGTCATCGTGTTGGTCATGGTCTCTTGAAGACAGAAGACCATAATACTTCGAAAATATTGAACATCTCTGTACCTAAGACGAAGAAACAAGTCCGGAGTCTCTTGGGGTTAATTCAATTCTATGGGAGATTTATTCCGAATCTTTCTTCGATAATGGCACCTCTGTCAACGTTGTTGAAGAAAGGGTCGCCTAATCTGATTCGTTGGTCTCAGGAATGTCAATCTTCCTTAGACCAGATTAAAAGTATATTTTCTTCTCCTCCCATCCTAAGATTACCTACTTTTGATAGAACTTTTGTTCTTCGAAGTGATGCTTCATCCACTGGGATCGGAGCAGCACTTATGCAGGAATATGCTGAAACTCTGCATCCTTTCATGTACATTTCTAGAAAACTAAATGCGGCAGAGAGGAACTACTCGATTTTAGACCGTGAATTGTTAGCTATGGTTTGGTCTATTCTCAAACTACAAAGATTCCTCCTGGGCGCACATTTCATTCTAGAAACTGATCAGAAAGCTCTTACAGCTATTCAGACTAAGAACTTGAAGAGTTCGAGATCCACTCGATATGCTATTGCTCTTCAACATTTTCACTTCACGGTACGAGCTATCCGTGGGTTGGATAATGTGATGACTGACATTCTGTCTAGATGCTCACATGATTCCAACTAATACTTCTGTTCTATTTCTAGATATACGACAGAGTCATAACACACCTATATTACTACAATACATTAGCACATCTGTCCTCACTTTAGGTGAACACATACTATTGTGCTTTGTTATCATCTTCTTCTGTTCCCATCTTTAATATAAGAAGAAGACTGAGTAGTTAATATAAGGGCCGAAAGTTCACTCGGCCACAATTATTAATAATAATGTATTGTATAGTATGAAACATAATGGCTATTAAATAGAATTATATTGGTTGTTTTTTCTCAGCATGTTATTGTTGATCGGAGAAGCTACCTTTCTGTTGTCAAACATGGAGAGTTCCACATTGTACAGTTTCCTTGGAACGACAGGAGATGTGTCCTGGATCGTCATTTATGTTTAATTTCATTGTGTAATGGTGTTATTAAACATTTAGATAATGTAATATTTAACATTCAATATCAGATGTGTACATCCATTCTAAGCGGTATTAGAGTATGACACTGCTATTTGATTATAATGATATGAACTTGCATATTTATATTGTATTTTCATGCAAGCGTAGTATGTGTTGGTGGCACCTCCCCGATATATTTTTGAATCAGATTTTTTATCTGTTGAGAAATATTCTCACCAGACACTTTATGTGTCAATTTAGCCTCATATTAGGCAGTGCAATTAGTTATCCCCGCATAATTCGTGCGTTGTTAAACCGCTTTTGGTTTTACTCTTGGATATTTAAAAAAAAAAATGTTGCACATTTTTTTTATCGGGAGGTGGCGGTAATGTTGCGCTAAACTTGTCGCAACTTATTCTGACTATATTCAATTTTTTAATGCATGGGAAGTAACTCATGGAATTGTAGTCACTTCTTATTTCTACTAGTTGTCTAATCGGGTGACAATAGTCTGATAGTATAGCTGTCGATAGTTTGTGTGAACGATTTTGAGTCACGTCCATATATGGAGCGCTCAGGTCGTCAGTTCTTAGAAAACAGTTGGCAATCGCAATGTTTCAAGATTCATTTCCTTTTAAGGTTCGAATCTTTAGTCGAACATCGTAGAACATTCTTCGTTTCGTAATTTGGCTGAGTTGTATTCGATTCGCGTGTTCTGCGCATGTCTTTGTTTGTGGCAGTGTTTGAATGATTTCCGCCCAGGTCAGTCTGAGCAGAAATGCTAGTAAGGCGAGACGTAGCGATGTGCTAGCGTCTTCGCTTAGATTATTCAGGAAGGAGTCCTCATCATTGTTGTTCCTTCTTTTTTGAGATGATATATCTCTATGTTATTCCAAGTGCCTGGAGGCATATGTGATTTATGTGATTTAATTCCTGATGAACAGGTAACTGAATCTTTTTGCTGAGTAACTTTATCGCCATCTTGTGATGTTGACTTTTGCCTAGCCTGCCTTGTTATAAAGTCTATGATATGACAAGTTTGCTCAGCTCACGATCCACTTATATTGTCACGCATCGATTGATGCCTGTCCTAAGGGCTATTTGCTTCCTGAACTTTATTGATGGATCTAGGTTTGATACCTTTGCTGGTTAAGGAACATAGAGGACGATAATGTGACGCTCAAAAGACATGCCTGTCTTGTTGAGGTCGGATATAGGAGATTAGATTTAATCTCCCAGTTGATATCTACTAGCTCTTATGGAAAGGGGAAGTTTACTACCTGACTACTTGTACAGCTGATTACGATATCCTAAAAGGCATATGATGTACATTATTTTGATGCTGTCTGCTGTTCCTGCTGCATTGACTACATATGTAATAATGACTGTTTGATCGTACCTATGATGTACCTGCTTGTTTATGTCTACACACCTCGTCATTGTGGCGTCTATAATAAATTATACAAAAACCGTCACTAGCTGTTGCAAGCATCATTGACTTTTCACATCGTGAGTTAACGTGACGTCCTTGTGTGGATTGCCCTGTTTGTAATGCTCACTGTTTGAATACACATCTGCATCCTACACAAACCAGACCACAGATACCATACTATGTCTTCATCGCCTTCAACAATTATGGCGTACATCAAAAAGGTATCTAACAAATACCCTCTCTTACTGTGACACCATCGGTCTATGTCTTCTTCTCTGGTGCTGTCTGTTGCGTTTTTCCCCCCAGTATGTCACGAACTCAGTATGTGAGTGTGTGTTTTTATGCGTGATTCTGTATTACCTTCTACACATATTTCTTCTTTCGTGTGTGTGTGTTTTTGCACTTATCTAGCTTTACTATCTTTCATTAATAACAAAGACTCTCTGATGTGATCACAAAATGCGAAACAGAGAGAAAGATAAACTCAGTGATCAAGCCGCTATTTTTGTATTTTATAAAACTGTTACGTCAAACCTAATCAACACAGCATCAAACCTGTACCCTTCGTTCATTCCATATCCTTTCTTTATGAGGTCATCACATGACGTCACACCAACTTTATGCCCCCAGTCCTCGTTACTGGAGATGTAACTCTCATCCATGGTCCCAGTCTGCTGACCAAGGTCTATAGTTGGTAATGTTTTATTGTAGACGTCACAGATACTAGCCTTTATCTTGAGTGTTCTACCAGACTTTGGTTGTAATCCTACCTCACGGGGACGACGTCCATTCATCAACCATACCTCCATCTCACCATTATTTAGCATAACTGTCCCCATCACACATGACGTCATTTCTTTGATATGCCAGGGTGGACTGTTAACACGTGTCTCTGACCTGACCAAATCTTTAAAGTTCTCCACGTAAAAATCAAATGTGTATTTTCCTTGAGCTGGAAGAGGTCGCTCTATTCGGTCTCTCACTATCTGAGCCTCTTTCTCGGTAACAGCAAAGATTTCACGTTTAGTCTTACATATGTAATCTGTTATATTATTTTTATTCTGTTCAATTTTTGTTCTCACTTGCTCCTGTCCTTGTGTGAGGTCATCAAATTTTTTGTTGACATTTTCGTGTCCGTCATTTAGAGATGTTTCCATATTTTCTATTTTCTTGACAGCTACTGCCATGTTCTCCTTCACTGTGTCCACATTTTCATTAACGGAAGTAATTAATGTTTTGATCTCCCCTGTGTACTTCGAGAAATGCTCACTTTGCACTCCTTCAGACTTAATCAAATGTTTCAGATCTTCTTTAGTTGTATCAGTAGCTTTAGTTATTTTCTCAGTGCAAGTCTCCAGTTCTCTCGTAAGTGTATCGGAACTTGTCCTAAATTCTGCCTTAAGTATGTCGGGAATTGAAGTCAGTTGTCTCTTCAAAACACGAATAGTTTTGCAAACCCTGGGGATATCTGCACTGCTGTTATTGAAATAGTTTTCAAATCTCATGATGGAGTCTCGCATTTTGAGTAAGTTCTCTGAGATCTGCTCCCGCTGTTTATCCAAGGTGTTAGTTATCAGCGCCTGTTGTTTATCCAAGGTGTTAATTATCAGTTCCTGCTGTTTAACCAAGCAGTTATTTATCTGCTCTTGCGGTTTAATTAAAATATTAATAACCTCTCCAATTTGTTCTGTTGCTTCACTAATTTGTCTACATTGTTGTTCTAATCTTAAATTTACAGTTGTATCAAGATTAGTCAACATTTCATCTATCCGGTTATCCAGCCACACCACTTCTGCCCTCGTCTGTCCTCTAACCACGTCTAGAATTGAATTTAAATTCTCTTTCTCGTGATCAAAGAGTTCAGTGATTTTGTTCTCAAGTAGAGTCTCTATTTTTCGTGACCACTGCGTCAAGTTATAACAAGTTTGTTCTGTGTCTGTTATTTGAGTTCTCATTAAGTTTGTTCTGTCATCCAATATCTGAAGTTTATCTCTGGTCTCGTTAATAACATCACTCAGATCAACTGTGGACTGTGTCATCTGATGGAAAACTTGATCAGTGTCGGACACACTTGTAGGGATCACATTTACAGCGCCCTCCCCTTGTCCCCGAATCTCACGGAGACGCTGCAAGATTTCATTTTGAGCTTCTCTCAGCTGGTCTCTCATGAAAATCTTCCCGTGTTCTAGTCTGATTGCCATCTCAGAAAGTTTCTCATGCAGCGAATTTTGTGACAGAGATTGTTGATCTTGCACCTGGTCTAAGCGCTTCATAACCTGGTTGAGCAGGTCGGTCACATGACTTTCCATCCTTAGATTAAACAAGAAAAAACACTTCATATTAATCAAGATTCTAGACTTTGTTTTCTGGGAACTAAAATTATTTTAACAGATCATTAACTAATAAACGTATATGTGACTCAAGATTTAAAAAAAAACATTTAAGTTACTAATTGTGGTTACCAAAAAGGGGGCAAATATGAGCATAAGAAAAACTGTATGACAAGATTAGACAAAAATGTAGGTAGGTATGTCTGGCCAAATTTTCCTTCCCAGTTTTTCGTATTTATCATCACAAGTCCTGTAACATAAACCACCAATCACAAATCGTCAGCAAGCTCTGTTTTCAGTACATGACAAGCTGTCTGCCTTCTATGTGCATGGGATATTCGGACAGTTCTGATATATAGTGTGTTGGGATATCCAGATAGTTCTGGTATATAGAATGCATGCAAGACAAGCATAGTTCAGATTACAATCACGAAGTTTTAGTCATTGACAAAATGTATGAAATTAATTTATAAAAATGAGTAAACTAAAGTATAAACTAAATTATAAATGTAAGGGATATGGACAGACGTATGTTTTTTTTTTTTATCCTAATGTGTACTCCATATTAATTACCCCTGCCTTTCTGTTTTCTTTTTAAGCTTTCCACGATTTACAAATACCTCAAGATCGTAATGTGCATTATGGGTTCCTTGAGTATTAGTAAGACTTTTCCCATTTTATAAAACATTGCTGCAGTCATCTTTATAATTTTTATGTGAGCGTCTTATTGTTATTTACATCAGTTTAATTGTGTGTCTTACATAACAAATCTAGAACCTTGTAGGCGACTTCCGTTTGTAGCGTCATGTTTGAAGTAATTTTTAACTTCCTTCCTCTAGTAACTTTCGACATCTTTAGTGAAACATGTTACGTTAAACGATTAACAACCTTTCTTTATAATGGCAACACCTTTTATTTCCCCTGTTGGACATTATCTGGGCGCTGTCCCTTCAGAGGATTTACAGAACATTCCATTTTATTCTGACACATGTCCATACAACTGACGTTTGCTTGTTGTTAACACCATAGCTTGTGTAATAAGGATCCACAAACTGGCTCTTGTGACTTTCATGGAGTGGCAAATAGATTACATGTCCAGTTTGCCGAAATTTACCTCATATCCTTTACTTTATGTTAAGTACCGCCTCTTACAGTCTGATGAATGTTGTTGTTGTTTTGAAGAGGTGATGGGTGGAGAGCGGGCACTTAACAGCTGACCGTTTTTGCCTCTTCTCGTTCCATCTTGTTCTACCCTGTTCAACCTGAAAATTGGTTATAATTGGGGTAATTAGTGTCGTTTTATTTTCTAATTTTGTAATCAATTTAAATAACTATTGTCTTTAGCAGTAGATGATTTTAATTTTAATTAGTATTTGTCCATTTTATTTTCTCTTTTGTATTGTTTATAGATAACTATTGTCCTTTACACTTGGTTTAAATTTGTATTAGTATTTGTTCTTTTTGAGTTGTTGTTTTTTTTTATACCTCGTTGTCTTTCCTTGTCCTATGAGTAGTTAGTTCTTTTTTTATTTTGTGTTTTGTTTTTTTTAATGATTTGTTAATTCTTGTGGCTTAATTTCTATTTAGTTGAATGTCTTTTCTGAAGTACTAACCTTATATGTTTTCCTTTATTTTATGTATATATCTTTTAAGTATTGATTGGGCATCTCTTGGGTCTGATGAAAAACTCTCCTTATGTTGTCAATTTTGTCGAGCGACCGCCTCTCTCTTGTCCTATTGGTCTGTCAATCTCAGACGACTAACGATTGACCTCGGTAACCGTATTCCGTCAGCTTTTTCTTACTTCCCTGTGCTTCCTGCCTTCAGAACGTTGGATAACAAACTAGCTCATTAGCTATTCCTTGCTGACCAGCGCTCGTCTTTGATGCGAGTCCTCCCTGGTAGATTGGAATTTCTTTAACCTGTGTAATGGACAGACGCACACATCTGTACAAGGGAACTAAAGCCTGTCATCTCCCTGATCGTTTTATTATCTACATCGCGGGGACATTTCTCAGTTGCTCGAGAGCTCATTTTAAACGATGAGGCCTCTTTTGCTCAAGAACAGCTGTCAGAAAGACCATTCGTCTGTATTCCGTAGTCGTCTACGGCGTTTCTCAAACTTTTGTTATTGATGACCTCAAAGAGCTTTTGCTTATGATGGTTATGTCTATCGATATTTACCGTATTAGAAAACGCACATATTTATACTCTAAACCTACTACCCTAGAAACTTCTAGAAAACAAAAGAATACACAAGCAGACATCCATTAGCCGTCAGTGCAATGACGTCATCATACGTCATGTAGCAAATGGAACACTCAACTGTACACTCGTGAGAGAATGAGAGTGAACAAGGCAAATAACGTCTTAGATTATTATGAAAATAGTTTTGATCTCACGGACCTGCTGAAATCGTGTCAGGGACCGATGGGGGGTCCACGGACCACACTTTGAGAACCGTTGGTCTAGAGGAAACAACATAGTATATAGGTTGTGCTTGTGTAGAATTCGGAATAGATTTTCTTGTAAGGGTTTCAGATTTAACCTGGCTAAGGATTTAGAGATTCTTGTTTCTACCCCAGGGTTTCTCAACAGGTGTTTCACGGAAATCTAGGGTTCCGCGAGAGGTCGCTAGTGGTTCCGTAAGAGCTCGTGATTGAAAAAAAAAATGTATATATAAACGTGGTCTTTTAACTTAGTGCGACAGGTGATGTTAACGCTCTCAGTGCTGGCCAGTGACCGAGCAACTGGGGAGGGCTACGACACAAAAAGATTAGGATTGTAAGTTGACAAAAAAAAAAAAAAAAAAGAAGATCCTCAGAAAAAAAAAGCATTCTCTACTCAAAAGGACATTGATTATTTGTATTGGAATATTATATTTACAAGTTACTGATCATCCTAATGTACAAATATATAATACTCGATGTAATAATGGTTTGCTGGGGTTCGCTGAAACCTGAAAAGTATTTCAAGAGTTCATTTAGGAAAAAAAAGTTGAGAAAGGCTGCTCCAGCCTAATAACACGCGGCTGCAGTTAAGTTACCCTGCATTATACCAGTCTGTTTGCCTTCGCGTGCAAGCCTGAACCTTTAGCAGAGCTAACACACCAACCTGTGACTAACAACATTTCCATGCAGTAGCCGCCTACTCGAGTCAAGCCAACTCATCATCCAATATTGCCAGTAGGCAAGCTATATGTATATATATAATTATATAAAACACATCTGAAATAAAATGTTAACATAAAAACATATACACCATGATGTCGTCGTCATACTCTTTCTGCTCCAGATGGAGCATGGGCTACCTCTGCTATTTGTTCCTTGTGAGAAATCACGTACGAAGAAGCAGCCGGCTTTTACTTGGTGGTTTATATGGCAAGTTATTTTGTTTGATGCGTTTACCAGGCTCATACAGAACCTAACAGAAACAAACATTTTATACATGTATAGAAGGCATATATAGAATAAGAAAAATACATGTTACAACTTAACCATTCAATTTGAATGAGGTATTATGCAGACTTGTGCACAGAGTTGCTATAGCATGTCCTGCAGCTATTAATGATGCAGTCTTTTCCCCACAAGCAACTAATAATTGTTTTGTTAAAACTTCTAGTTTTTAACACAATGACAGATTTATAGGGGTTGGTAATTATTTTACTTTTTTTAATTGTACAAAATGAATTCTGGCTTTAAACGTTTCCTATAAAATCGTTCATCTCCGAATCCTTGCGTCTGATGAGGATGTATTCTGTGTTAATCTTAAAACCTCAGGTCTTTTAAAGTTAAAATTTCTCTCATGCGAAACTCAACCTCGCTGGTTTTTGTTAACCAATCACAATGTAACCGTGTGGCCAGAAAGATGTAATTTTAGACTGAATAATTAATTTATGATCTGGTCCACAGTGTATATTTGCGCTTATTCTGGCATTCTCACACTATAGTGGGCAATCTTTTCTTCTTCTTCTTCTTCTTTCGTCCTGAAAACGACGGTGGTTGCGTTGTGTCTGTTTACGCATAAGCTGTGATATCTCCACCTTTTGGTCGACACATCCGACTTCTGCACGGCATTTTTTAGGACCGGGTTTGCCTTCCCATTTCGATCCACACTCGCTCAGCCAGACTGCAAAGCTGCAGGCTGTTTCCAGGACCACCACGTGGAGGTGGAGTGCGGTCTTGACCAGATCTGGTTCGCTGGTCCTGAAGCAGGCAGTCAAGATATGAGTCGCTGACTGCGGTCTCTATTGCTGCGTCTTGAGGTCCCGTGGGCAATCTAAATTAAACACACTGTTGCCATTTTTGAAACGTGTGAGACGCAGACGATATAATGAGGGGCGGCCCTTGGTTTTAGACATCTCGGGGCTGCCTGACATTTATTACACATAAGGGAGGGAAACCCGAGGCCTGTAAACAGTAAATTCAAATTCTCACTTTTCTTGTCTACTATCATTTACTGGACACAGTATTAAGGTCCTTGTCTTGTTGGATTCGGCCTATACTGCTTGATAGAAATACAACAGAAGTGATTGCGTCATTAATAGGCTGAACTGCCCATGGTGGACTTCTGGTGTCATGTATTGTGCTTCGCACTGTTGACCTGCCAATGAAACATCATTTTCTGATGATGCGTAGATGGCAGGGCGGATAGTGTGATTCGCTTGCATGGCTAGGCAGGGTTGTCGCACGGAAGGTCCAGTGTTCAAATCCTGGGTAAGCCACTCATGTCTGTTGTTTTTCTGTTGTCTGGTGTTCTACTTCTTTATTTCCTGCGAGTGCCTGATAACATACCTTTATATTTGTTTCATATTAATTGGCTGCCTGACACCAGTGGGAAACACATTGTTGAGCACGAAAGCGTAAGAAGTGTGAATAGGGCAACGGATATCTTGGGATATTACCATTAGTGGGCGGACCTATTGTAAACGTCTAGGAAGATAATCTTTACTGAGATGTGATCTCCTGTCATCCAAACTGAGCATAGGACTCCTGATTTGCTCCCTAGAGGGATGGGCGGAGCTTTGCCTGACATTTTGACGTGGCTATCATAAGGTACCGAGGAGTTTAGGTAAGATTTAAACTAAAAGAGTTGAAGGCTTCAGTCAGAGCTGAGAAGTAACCAGATTGTCTTCTTGTGCCAAACGCGCCCTCGTACGATAACCAAGTGAGGTTTGGGCTGTTGCATAGTTGCGTCTGTGCTAAGAGAGCTAACGACATTGAGGTATGAGAACATTTTATAATACTTAACATAAAGTAATATTAGACGTTTCAGGTTTAGAAGTTAATGCTTTTTAGCGTTTGTCTATCTATAGTTTGATATAAGCTGATTCGTGATTTATGTGTTTTTAAGTGTAATTTCACGCATATCTCATCGCTATTTTCAACCGCGAGACTGTGTGTTAAATATAAAAAGTGTTATGTATATTGATAAGAGGAATTCTATTGTCGCACTGCGCTGTATACAAGTGTGTACTTATTAACATTATTATTATTTGTGGTGTGCTAGGTAATAGTTATATTGCATTCTTGTGAGCCGTAAATGTGGTTAATTTTACATCAGTGATTATTGTGGGAGAAAGATTTGCGTACCCTCTAGCTCCGTGAGCAGCGTATGCCTATTACATTTAGTATAGAGCTCTAAGAATAGAGTATACATTACACACACACACACACACACACACACACACACACACATATATATATATATATATATATATATATATATATATATATATATATATATATATATATATATATATATATATATATATATTTATATTTATTTATATCTGCTTGTTCTTTAGAGCAGCTAGGCCTCTAAGATACTGATCAAATGTGATCATTCAGACCAGTGAGTTGTGTATAATATTTCATCATAGATAGAAGTGCTTCATTTACGTTTTCTCTCGCGTGATGATGTAGTTAGTATTTAGCATGAGTATGTGAGAGTTGGAAAATAACAAAATCATTGGAGAACAAGCTGAATACATTCGAGAACAAATGTCTTAGAAAACTCATGAACATCAGTTGGAAAGAATTCAAGACTAATCGACAAATAAGAGAAGACTCTAGGCAGAAATATGTCTCCGACTATATAAGGAAAAGACGATGGTCATATATCGGTCATGTCCTACGAATGCAAAACAACAGAATACCACTACAGGCGCTCACTTGGGTTCCTGAGGGTAAGCGGAAAAAAGGAAGACCAAAAGAAACACTCAGAAGAACAATAATAAGAGAAGGAAGAACGTTGGGCCTAAAAAATGTGCAAGAGCTAAGAGGAGTGGCGTCACAACGAACAACCTGGAGAGCACTGGTTTCTGCCTTATGCGCCGTGTTTGGCGCTTAAAGAATTTATTATTATTATTATTATTATTATGAAGGCATTATTGTTGACTGAGATATGTTTATTGTATGATTACACAAAGACAGACCTGCATGAACACAAACAAATGGTCATTTAAGCGCATCTATTGGCATATTTTCACACATGTGTAACACCACACACACAACACACATTGACATATAAGAGCATGTACTTGCACATTTTCACACATATGTATGTATTATTACGTAGATGATGTTTGTCCATTAGTACGATGCTAGTTTATTTTGTTTCATTTTATTTCAGAGAGTCCAGCAGTCTGTGCTGGGTTATTATATTGTGTTACGTAGAGAATACCTAAATATCTTGGTTAAATGGTGTTGTATAGGAATTACCTACAAAAAATCAACTTGTGGACAACATTGTTGTCTGTATGATTCATGTGCTACCTGATCCTAACAGCCGAAGGATGTCGACCAGCCGGCATTCATCGCCGAATGAAAGCAGTGTATGGTGACAAAAGTGTGTCTAAGACTACAGTGAAAGACTGGGCACGAATGTTTCGAGAAGGACGTCAGTTAACGAAAGATCTTCCGCGGCCAGGTCAGGTGCATTATTGTTGCGACAGAAGAAGCCATCGCCATAAAGAAGAACGCATGGAGTGGAGTTTGAACCACCTGCTGCTTTACGAAGAGGAGGGTGATGCATTTTCTGTTGCGCATAGTGGCAGGCGATGAGTCGGGGTGCCACACTTTGAGCCTATTTAGCAAAACAGCGAGCATGCAATGGAAACACCCAAAAATTAAAAGTCACAGATTTCCCGCCGGTAAGGTTATGCTGACCGCATTTTTTGACCATGAAGGTTCTTCTATTGGTTGACTTTAAAGAGCTGGCTTGAACATCAATGCCATCCGCTAAAAAGAAACACTATGACAACCTGCATACAGCCATACAAGAATTATAAACCACCCGTGCTTGCTTTTGCGTGGTGTGATTTTCTGTTGCACGACAATGCTCGTCAACATGTAGCGAAAATTGTGCAGGAAGCGTTAGCAAGTAGGAAAAGGTGGGAAGTTCTGCCACACCCAGCCTACAGCCCCGATCTGTCACCATGTGACTTTCATTTGTTCGGACCCTTAAAAAAATCTCTAAAGGGACAAACGATTCGACTCCGATGCAAGATGTCAGGGCCATCGGTGACCTAAAAATGGTTCAATAAGCAACCAAAGTCATTTTTTCTCGGACGGCATCCGCCGTTCTACCCATGCAGTGGGATGCGTGTCTGAATGCCTATGGTGGACTATTTCTAAAAGAACCCCAGTGGAGTACGTACTTGCTTCATAACAATTGCTGTATTTAATTCTACTACTCCTGCTGATGTACCTTACATATATTTGTTATAAAGCCACTGGGACGGGTTTCATTTGAACACGCCTCGTATATTATATGTATATATAGTCACGGCACCAAGTGCTGATATAAATAAATCAAACCCTTTATTTAGACTGTTCAATATAATGAAATGTGTTTGGGAGATGAGGTTACGGTGTTAAAAAAAAAAAAAAAGAAGCAAGGTCCAAACCCCCTGCTTCCCCCTCTCCTTCCTCTCTCGCTTCATGCTTTGCTTTTGGTAAGCCCCGTGTAGTTGTTCAAAATACAAATAATAAAAAATTTTTTTTACCCCCCTCGTTCCCCTCTTCCTTACTCTCTAGCTTCAATGACTAAGCTTGGCCTTTGGTATGCCTGTCCAGTCTTTCATGTCAAAAAACTTTCCAATGCAAATTCCTCCAAATCACCCTAGCCAACTGAAACCGTGTCAGATTTGAGATAAACGGTCTACGACGATCCTCTCTTTACACCTCTTAGAATAAGTTACATTCACAAAATTTGCTCTGTAAATGTGTCCTGACCTTGGCATTTGCGCCAGTTATAAAATCTAGGATATCTTTGACACTCTTGTTTTATTTATGGGACTGGAAGCCAGATTATCGTAGTAAACTTCAAACAAACCAAACCAAGAAAAACCACTGAAATACTAACGCCAAACGCCTGAAAGTCCCGTAAATAGTAGCAGCAAAAAAACCGGTTTGTGTGTGCGTGAGTGTGTATGTGTGTGAGCGATGGGCAAAATTATTTTCTACTGCGAATATTGTCAAGCAGGTAAAATATAACTATTTTTGATGTGTACAAAAGTACTAGGTAAATACTCGCGAGTCTTTACATATAAACATGTATTTTTCTCAAATTCTTTTGTTGTAAAATGCACATGTTATGTAAATTGAATTAATAAGAAACTAATAATTGGGATGGAAAGAGTGGATAAAGAAATTATATACTCAATTCAAATGAAATTAATGAGATAATAATTGTACCAAATTGTAAAAAAAAAACTCCAATTAAGATGTGACAAAAGATAATAATGAAAATAATAGTAGCGAAAAATGAAGAAATGGTGAAGAAATGGCGATAGCAAGCAAACAAGATGCTAAAGAGAGAAGGCAATCAATGAACAAAAAATTGAATGAGTAATGTAAGGATGCGTATGTGTGTAAGAGGAAGAAACAATTAAATAAATTCAATGTTTAAAATTAAAACACGAGAATCAATCAAACACCATCCAAGGAGTGCATAGGAGAATTAGTTATATAACTTTAAGTAAGTATGCCAATATGGCCACATGAATTATTTCAATGCGCCAAAAATTATTCAAGCGCTGATGATGCGCGGTTGTAAAATAATTAAGGTGATATGTAATAGCGTATCTCGAATTACTAAACCATTCAAGGTAACACGAATGACCTAAATGTCTCCCATCGTTATGAAATATTAAAATGTTACCAAGTAATTTATATTTAAATTTATTAAAACTGTCAAGAAATCACCACGTCGGTATGGAAGATTGTCTTAAGCTCGTATAGAGTGAACGAAAATATTTAGTATCTATGAAAAGTCAAATGTTCTGTAATCATTCATTTATCAAATAGTAGTTCAGTTGATGTCAATTAGGAATACTATAAGTATATGACACTCATAGTTAGTGTTGCATCAAAACAGTTAACGAGAGTTTAATTAAAATGAGAGCACAAAAAAAAAAAATGTGTCCAAACATGGTGAGAAAAATGGAAATGTTTTAAATTCCCAATATTAATACAACTTCACGAGTGAGAAAAAATTTTGAATCAGTTATTGTAGTACACTTCGATATAAATCGTACACAAGTAAATTTGCGATTTGATCGATAGTCATTAATAGTTCAATGTTTACTTTAGAAAAACACATGAAAATGTTGAGTGTATTACGATATTCGTCTAATGATGTCATTGTGTAAATGGTACATTGTATAAACAAGCACAATCGCAGGAGAATGCAAAGCATCAAATGACGTCATCTTAGGACCACTGGACGCGTAGTGGCATCGTAAATTTGAAGTGTGTAGAGGCTACGGTACAGAGTTCATAGTTGGCCTCGAGAGAAAAAAATCCATCCATTGAGGTGTCAGGATTGCGGATGGCTCTAATAGCAAAAACCAATTACTGACGATGATAGAGACTCGTGGCAGGAATGAAATTCGTGAGGTATGCACTCGTAAGTTCCCAATATATCGTCCGCAGTAGTGACGAAATAACATAAAAAAAAGTCTCAGCAGTAAGCGTAACGATTAAAACAAGGGTAACAATGTGAACGTTTATCGTAGACAATATTGAGTCGTGTAGTTTCAATTCATTGAACGATAGTAGAATTTATGCACTTGCACAACAACTCCGTGTCCCATCATAAACACGTTTTACTGTGAATAAAGAAACGAAACGTTCTTTTTTGGCAAAAGTATTATAATTGTAACGCAAGAATTTAAATTTATTTTACCGTATGTGGTCTGGAAACTCTGGGGACCACCGAATCATGTTTGGTGACCCTTTCCCTCAGAAGCCAGGACACATCACTTGCCTCAACGGAAGTCCTATTCACTTCGCGCTTAAAACCTGCGCATGGGCACCAAACCCGAAGCTGTTTACTTTTACCCTATCTTCATACAGGTCAATAGCCTAAAAGATGAACCAACAGGGAAGAACAAACCCCACTATATCAACCTGACACCGCGAGGTAAAGACACAATTATTGCACTTTACCTTTGACTAGGGTGATAAAAAATCATACGACAAATAACTTGACATATGACTCCGTCGAAAATGGACAGCAACATATTAACTTACTACCCCCACCCCCCCCTGTTAAAAAAAATGATACATTATTTTAAAAAAATTTATATATATCTATGAGCAAAGAAGTAACACCAGCATCAATTATGCGCTCATGAAAGAATGAACCTAATATCCAGGTACAATTGACGCATAAATGAAAGCGTCTGGTAGAGGAGTTAAAATCGTCCCCCATCATAAGAGAAAATATTTTCTGTAAGCCAAACAAATCAGTGAGGTACCCATTAAAGAAAACCAAGTTGCTGGCAATACCAATCATAGATATCAAAAATTGTCAAATACTATAATTACAACAATATACAAATATGATGAACTACAATACTAATACCATCAGCATATCTAAATGGATATATATTCAATGGGATGGACATAATCAAATTCATTAAAGTTGCATATACATCAATCCCAACTAGTGACACAATTGAGTTAATATATATTTTAATATTAAGAACAGACATAAGTCTGGAAGTGTATTTAGGAGATCTAGGACATAAGATTTAATATGGGAATTCATGTGGGGGCATTAGACATAAACGTCTGAGCCATCACATTATCCGAACCACGGATAGCGAGCAACCGTAAATGGAAAGGTTGAAAAGCAATAGCATCACACACGAAGTAGATCTCGAGCTCTTTCAATATCCTTATCTTTGCAATAGCTGTATAAGAGCTTTTTGGTCATCGGGTTTCCATAATGAAATGCTCGCCCTGGAAGGCCAAATCTTTGTAGCTTAAGAATCACTGGACCAAACCATGGCCAACAATTCACGGTCTAAACCGATTAAAATTCCTTTCTGCAGCCGCATTCACAGCTTCCTAGAAATATACATTACAGCGATGCAGAGTTCCTGAATACTCCTGCATTATAGTGGCCGCTCCTATCCAGTGGAAGAGGCATTACTACGTAGGACAAAAAGTCTTATCAATCGTTGGATGTCTTTAAGATAGGATGAGATGAGAATAAATTCTTAACGTCATAACCTGATCCAATGACGATTGGCATTTTTGGGACAAACGCACCATATGAAAGGAGAACCTTTCTTCAAACAAACGTTGAAAGTGGTGCCATAATGGAGGATAGATTATCAATGAATCTTCCATAGAATTGTATTAATCCCAAGAGACTACGTACTTGCTTTTTTGTCTTCGGAACCGAGATATTTAATATCTTCGAAATGTTTTGGTCCTCTGTCTTCAACAGACCATGACCAACTCGATGACCTAGGAAAGAAATTTCACTAAACCCAACAAAAGCTTTAGAGGGTTTTGCTGTTAACTTTTATGCTCGCGTAAGTAGATAGTAACAAGACCCCTCGTTTTGAACCCGTAATAGTGTTCTTCCCAAGTATCATCTGAACAGACAGAGATGTCGTCCAAATAGGCGATACATCTGTACGATACGATAGAATTCGTCGCATCAGGCGCACGAAAGTTGCTGGGGCGTTCATAAGCCCGAAAGGCATAAAATTCCATTGAAACAGACCCCTAGGTGTCGAAAAAGCAGTGAGAGGTTTGGCGTGTTCCGTCAGTGGGACGGAACACGCCAAACCTCTCACTGCTTTTTCGACACCTAGGGGTTTATTTCAGTGGAATTTTATGCCTTTCGGGCTTATGAACGTCCCAGCAACTTTCGTGCGCATGATGCGACGAATTCTATCGTATCGTACAGATGTCATCGCCTATTTGGACGACATCTGTCTGTTCAGTGATACTTGGGAAGAACACTATTCGGGTTTAAACGAGTTACTATCTACTCTACGCGAGCATAAGTTAACAGCAAAACCCTCTAAAGCCTTTGTTGGGTTTAGTGAAATCTCTTTCCTAGGTCATCGGGTTGGTCATGGTCTGTTGAAGACAGAGGACCAAAACATTTCGAAGATATTAAATATCTCGGTTCCGAAGACAAAAAAAAAAGTACGTAGTCTCTTGGGATTAATACAATTCTATGGAAGATTCATTGATAATCTATCCTCCATTATCGCACCACTTTCAACGTTGTTGAAGAAAGGTTCTCCTTATATGGTGCGTTGGTCCCAAGAATGCCAGTCGTCATTGGATCAGGTTAAGAATTTATTCTCATCTCATCCTATCTTAAGACTTCCAACGATTGATAAGACTTTTGTCCTTCGTAGTGATGCCTCTTCCACTGGGATAGGAGCGGCACTAATGCAGGAGTATTCAGGAACTCTGCATCCTGTAATGTATATTTCTAGGAAGCTGAATGCGGCAGAAAGGAATTACTCGGTTTTAGACCGTGAATTGTTGGCCATGGTTTGGTCCATTCTTAAGCTACAAAGATTCCTTCTGGGCGCGCATTTCATTATGGAAACCGACCAAAAAGCTCTTACAGCTATGCAAAGTAAGGATTTGAAGAGCTCGAGATCTACTCGTTATGCTATTGCTTTTCAACCTTTCCATTTTACGGTGCGAGCTATCCGTGGTTCGGATAATGTGATGGCAGACGTATTGTCTAGATGCCCACATGATTCCATTTAAATCTTATGTCCTAGATCTCCTAATACACTTCCAGACTTATGTCTGTTCTTAATATTAAAATATATATTAACACAATTGTGTCACTAGTTGGATGATGTATATGACTTTAATGAATTTGATTATGTCCATCCATGATATATATCCATTAGATATGCTGATGGTATAGTATTGTAGTTCATCATATTTGTATATTGTTGTAATGATAGTATTTGACAATTTTTGATATCTATGATTGGTATTGCCAGCAACTTAGGTTTCTTTAATGGTACCTCCTGAGTTTGTTTGGCTTACAGAAAATATTTTCTCTTATGATGGGGGACGATTTTACTCTCTCCAGACGCTTTATTTATGCGTCAATTGTACCTGATATTAGGTTCATTCTTTCATGAGCGCATAATTGATGCTTGTGCTGTCTTGCTCATAGATATATATATATTTTTTTAATGTATCATTTTTTTTTACAGGGGGGGGGGGGGGTGGAGTAATATGTTGCTGCCATTTTCGACGGAGTCATATGTCAAGTTATTTGTCGTATGATTTTTCACCCTAGTCAAAGGTGAATAATTGTGTCTTTACCTTGCGGTGTCAGGTTGATTAGGGGTTGTCTTCCCTGTTGGTTCATCTTTTAGGCTTTGACCTGTATGAAGATAGGGTAAAAGGTAAACAGTTCGGGTTTGTGCCCATGCGCAGGTTTTAAGCGCGAAGTGAATAGACTTCCGTGAGGCCGTGATGTGTCCTGGCTTCTGAGGGAAAGGGTCACCAAACATGATTCGGTGGTCCCCAGAGTTCCAGACCACATACGGTAAAATAAATTTAAATTCTTGCGTTACAAATATAATACTTTTGCCAAAAAAGAACGTTTCGTTTCTTTATTCACAGTAACGTGTTTATGATGGGACACGGAGTTGTGCAAGTGCATAACTACTATCGTCAATGAATTGAAACTACACGACTCAAGTCTACGATAAACGTCACATTGTTACCCTTGTTTTAATCGTTACGCTTACTGCTGAGACTTTTTTTGTTATTTCGTCACTACTGCGGACGATTATTGGACTTACGAGTGCATACCTCACGAATTTCATTCCTGCACGAGTCTCTATCATCGTCAGTAATTTGGTTTTTGCTATTCGAGCCATCCGCAATCCTGACACCTCAATGGATGATTTTTTCTCTCGAGGCCAACTAGACTCTACCGAGCCTCTACACACTTCAATTTACGATGCCACTACGCGTCCAGTGGTCTAAGATGACGTCATTTGATGCTTTGCATTCTCCTGCATTGTGCTTGTTTATACAATGTACCATTTACACAATGACATCATTAGACGATATCGTAATACCTCACATTTTCATGTGTTTTCAATAACATTGAACTATTAATGACTTCGATCAATCGCAATTTACTTGTGTACGATTTATATCGAAAGTGACTACAATAACTGATTCAAAATTTTCTCACTCGTGAAGTTATTAATATTGGAATTTAAAACATTCCATTTTTCTCACCATGTTTGGACACATTTTTTTTGGGTGCTCTTCATTTTAATTAACTCTCGTTAACTGTGTTGGTGCAACACTAACTATTGTGTCATATACTAGTATTCCTAATTGACATCAACTGAACTTATTTGATAAATGAATGATTACAGAACATTTGACTTTCATAGATACTAATATTTTTCGTTCACTCTATACGAGCTTAAGACAATCTTCCATACCGACGTGGTGATTTCTTGACAGTTTTAATAAATTTAAATATAAATTACTTGGTAACATTTTAATATTTCATAACGATTGGAGACATTTAGGTCATTCGTGTTACCTTGAATGGTTTAGTATTCGAGATACGCTATTACATATCACCTTAATTATTTTACAACCGCGCATCATCAGCGCTTGATAATTTTTGGCGCATTGAAATAATTCATGTGGCCATATTGGCATACTTACTTAAGTTATATAACTAATTCTCCTATGCACTCCTTGGATGGTGTTGATTGATTCTCGTGTTTTAATTTTAAACATTGAATTTATTTAATTGTTTCTTCCTCTTACACACATACGCATCCTTACATTACTCAATTCAATTTTGTTCATTGATTGCCTTTCTCTCTTTAGCATCTTGTTTGCTTGCTATCGCCATTTCTTCACCATTTCTTCATTTTTCGCTACTATTATTTCATTATTTCTTTTGTCACATCTTAATTGGTGTTTTTTTTTACAATTTGGTACATTATCTCTCATTAATTTCATTTGAATTGAGTATTTAATTTCTTTTCCACTCTTCCATCCCAATTATTAGTTTCTTATTAATTCAATTTACAAAACATGTGCATTTTACAACAAAAGAATTTGAGAAAAATGCATGTTATGTAAAGACTCGCGAGTATTTACCTGTACTTTTGTACACATCAAAAATAGTTTTATTTTCCCGGCTTGTACAATATTCGCAGTAGAAAATAATTTGCCCATCGCTCACACACATACACACTCACGCACACACAAACCGTTTTTTTGCTGCTACTATTTACGACTTTCAGCGTTGGCGTTAGTATTTCAGTGGTTTTCTTGGTTTGGTTTGTTTGAAGTTTACTACGATAATCTGGCCTTCCAGTCCCATAAATAAACAAGAGTGTCAAAGATATCCTAGATTTATAACCTGGCGCAAAATGCCAAGGTCAGGACACATTTACAGAGCAAATTTGGTGAATGTAACTTATTCTAAGAGGTGTAAAGAGAGGATCGTCTTAGACCGTTTATCTCAAATCTGACACGGTTCAGTTGGCGTAGGATTTGGAGAATTTGCATTTGGAAAGTTTTTGACATGAAAGACTGGACAGGCTTACCAAAGGCCAAGCTAGTCATGAAGCTAGAGAGTAAGGAGAGGGGAACGAGGGGGTTATTTTTTTATTATTTGTATTTTGAACAACTACACGGGCTTACCAAAAGCAAAGCATGAAGCGAGAATTGAAGGAGAGGGGGAAGCAGGGGGTTTGGACCTTGCTTCTACTTCTTTCTTTTTTTTTTTTTTTTTAAACACCTTAATCCTATCTCCCAATCACATTTCATTGTATTGAACATTCTAAATAAAGGGTTTGATTTATTTATATCAGCACTTGGTGCCGTGACTATATATATATATGTATATATATATATATATATATATATAATATATATATATATATATATATATATATATATATATATATATATATATATATATATATACGAGGCGTGTTCAAATGAAACCCGTCCCAGTGGCTTTATAACAAATATATGTAAGGTACATCAGCAGGAGTAGTAGAATTAAATACAGCAATTGTTATGAAGCAAGTACTCACTGGGGTTCTTTAGAAATAGTCACCATAGGCATTCAGACACGCATCCCACTGCATGGGTAGACGGCGGATGCCGTCCGAGAAAAATGACTTTGGTTGCTTATTGAACCATTTGGTCACCGAGGCCCTGACATCTGCATCGGAGTCGAATCGTTGTCCCTTTAGAGATTTTTTTAAGGGTCCGAACAAATGAAAGTCACATGGTGACAGATCGGGGCTGTAGGCTGGGTGTGGCAGAACTTCCCACCTTTTCCTTGCTAACGCTTCCTGCACAATTTTCGCTACATGTGGACGAGCATTGTCGTGCAACAGAATCACACCACGCAAAAGCATGCCGGGTGGTTTATTCTTGATGGCTGTATGCAGGTTGTCTAGTGTTTCTTTTTAGCGGATGGCATTGATGTTCAAGCCAGGCTCTTTAAAGTCAACCAATAGAAGCCCTTCATGGTCAAAAAATGCGGTCAGCATAACCTTACCGGCGGAAATCTGTGACTTTAATTTTTTGGGTGTTTCCATTGCATGCTCGCTGTTTTGCTAAATGGCTCAAAGTGGTGGCACCCCGACTCATCGCCTGCCACTATGCGCAACAGAAATGCATCACCCTCCTCTTCGTAAAGCAGCAGGTGGTTCAAACTCCACTCCATGCGTTCTTCTTTATGGCGATGGCTTCTTCTGTCGCAACAATATGCACCTGACCTGGCCGCGGAAGATCTTTCGTTAACTGACGTCCTTCTCGAAACATTCGTGCCCAGTCTTTCACTGTAGTCTTAGACACACTTTTGTCACCATACACTGCTTTCATTCGGCGATGAATGTCGGCTGGTCGACATCCTTCGGCTGTTAGGAACTGGATCACCACTCGCTGATCGACCTTGGACGGATTCCGTATCACACCGGCCATTATTTTAACGGTCTGCAGCACAAACAATGAATACTAATAAATCCCGTGTGGATGGAAAGGAGCAAAGCTGCTGACCGGGTTGGAAGAAAAGTCCACTGACCTCGCAGCCTCGCAATGACATGTCATTGGGCCAAAAGAGGTGGAAAGCTCGAGTGCCAATGGTTAGAGAAAAAAAAACTATATATATATATATGTGACAGTGCGAAGACGATGTGTAAAGAAGAATAAGGATTTGTGTGTAATGTGGTCGTCACTCTCTCTGGCCTACTTTCACACACGTTCCGCAGTCACAGAAAAACTCTTGATGACAGGGGTCCCACTTTTATTAATGAAACCCTATCAGGTAGCACATGAATCATACAGAAAACAATGTTGTCCACAAGTTTACTTTTTGTAGTTAATTCCTATGCAACACCATTTAACCAAGCTATTTAGGTAACACCATAAAATAACCCAGCACAGACTGCTGGACTCTCTGAAATAAAATGAAACAAAATAAACTAGCATCGTACTAATGGACAAACATCATCAATGTAATACAACATACATATGTGTGAAAATATGCAAGTACATGCACTTATATGTCCATGTGTGTGTGTGTTGTGTGTACTGTTACACATGTGTGCAAATATGCCAATAGATGCGCTTAAATGACCATGTGTGTGTGTGAGTGTTCATGCAGGTCTGCGTATATGTGTAATCATACAATAAACATATCTCAGTCAACAATAATGCCTTCATACTCCTACTAAATACTAACTACATCATCACGCGAGAGAAAACTTAATTGAAGCACTTCTATCTATGATGAAATATTATACACAACGCACTGGTCTAAATGACATCAATTTATCAGTATCTTAGAGGCCTTGCTACTCTAAAGAACAAGCAGACATATACTCTATTCTTACAACTCTATACTAAATGTACTAGGCATAGGCTACTCACGGAGCTAGAGGGTACGCTAACCTTTCTCTCACAATAACCACTGATGTAAAATTAACGACACTTACGGCTCACAAGAATGCAATATAACCATTACTTAACACTACACAAATAATAATAATAATAATGGTAATAAGTACACACTTGTATACACCGCAATGCGGCACTAGAATTCCTCTTATAAATGCACTTAGATACTTAACACATTTAACACAGTCTCACAGTTGAAAATAGCGATGAGATATATGTCAAATTACACTTAAGTACACATACATCGCCAGTCAGCTTCTATCAAGCTATAGATAGACAAACGCTACAAAGCTTTAACTTCTAAGCCTGAAAGTCTAATATTACTAAATCTAAAGTATTATAAAAATGTACTTATATGCAAGCATACCTCTATGTCGTTAGTTCTCTTAGCACAGACGCAACTATGCAAAAGCCCAAACCTCAGTTGGTTATCGTACGAGGCGCGTTTTGCACAAGAACGATCTGGCTACTTCTCAGCTCTCTGACTGAAGCCTCTCACTGTTTCAGTTTAAATCTTCGTCTCCATCCCTGCACCACATGATAGCCGCCACGTCAAAATGTCAGGGAAAGCTCCACCCATCCCTCTAGGGAGCAAATCAGGAGTCCTATGCTCAGTATGGATGACATGAGATCACATCTTAATCAAGTATCTCCCTAATCGACACAACTCAAAGTCCGCCCACTAATGGGCTGTTACATCCCACGATATTCGTTGTTCTACTCACACTTCTTACGGTTTCGTGCTTAAAAAGATGTTTTCTTCTGGTGTCAGACAGCGCCAGGATGTCTAACAACCGATGGCTGTCTCTCACGTCTCACACGTCTGTCTTCTTCACGGATGGCGAAGGGGTGTTTCGTTTAAATCGCC
Organism: Oreohelix idahoensis; assembly: GCA_024509875.1. Taxonomy (NCBI): domain Eukaryota; kingdom Metazoa; phylum Mollusca; class Gastropoda; order Stylommatophora; family Oreohelicidae; genus Oreohelix; species Oreohelix idahoensis. Next base: position 98,878 of record JAMPIV010022914.1, read on the forward strand.
CATTACTGGGTGAGAATGCCAACATGAGCACAAATTCACACCGCAGACTAGATCGACAACTAATTACTCAGTCTAAAATTACACCTTTCTGGCCACACGGTCACATGTTCCGCCCCTAAATTTTTTGTGGTCCCCACAAACGTACTCTGCTCCATTGTCATTTCTAAGTTTATGTCTCTTTGCTTGTCGTGGTCTGAGAAAATTGTTCGCTCGTACAGCGTTGCTACTTGGTTGAGAGTTCAGCGAGTAATTGCCTGCAGTTGTCGGCTTTAGCGGGGGTTTGGTTCCAACGTGTTTTACACTTGTTTTCCGTCGATGTTGGCATGCATTCCCCCCAATCTGATTTAGATTGGTGTCCTCTCCAGAGCGTCGGTGTGTATTTCCTCCTATCTGTTTAAGATGAGTTTCCTCTTCTGAACGTTGACTGCTTTTCTTGGCGCCATTAAGGTAACAGTTGTTACGGCCATCTCTTGGCCTGCACCCTGAAGGCAACCTAGATGTGTCGGTACGTTAAGAGAGGGCGCTTTTAGAGGGACAAACCGATATCAAGTGCTCTGTGGACTTACACTGAAAACATCGATTCAGAAGCGGGCCCCGAGGGCATTTGGCTGCCATGTGGTCTGAAAAGTCTCCACAATTGTAGCATCTTTTTTTTCTAGGCTTCCTCTGTGCCATGTGTCGCCTCCTGCTGCCCTTACATTCCTGGCCGCGAATGCCGCATACAAAGACCGCTTCAATGCCCTGAACAGATGGTTTGCTGTCAAATTCTACTTTCTCATTTCTCTCCAGACTACGGAATCCCTTTCTGAAAATCTTAGTCTGATGCACAAAGACATCATCAACACCTCCATCATCCGGTGTAATAAATCTCCATCCTTTGTCGACATTATACCATTTACAAAATCCTTGCCGCCTTGCTGGTGCATCTGTGTTTTTACTTACCTCTAAATCACTGCGTTCACTATCAACTGCCTGACTCTCACCAACAGGAAGGTCTAGTTTTGGTTCCAGTTGATTCACACCTCTGTTCTGCTCTAGGTTTTCACGCGGTTGGCACTGTTCCTTCTTTTTCGCGTCTCCTTTTGTGCTGGCGCCATACTCTGTGATAGCTGTGCTAGCTGGGACTTTAGACTAGCTACTTCTGCTTTGAGTGCCTCCTCTTCATTGTGAGCTTCTGCACTGGCTATCCGCACTAGCTTATCAGGCTCTTTGCCTTCCCAGAAAACAGCATAGTCCCTAACTTCCCTAAATGAGACACCCGGATTTTCTAGGACGTATTTCTTCTCAAATGACTTACCCAAATCATCTCTCAGCTGGGCAACAAAATGATCCCTGAGCATGGATGGGTCCGCAGGAGCCAAGCCTTTCTTCACCCACGTTGCATTCAATCTCAGAAATAATTCATGCAACAGGTGAGAGAACTCCGTTACTGATACACTAGGCCCCTGTCTCATGGCATAGAAACCCCTAGTCATCTCATTGACTACTTGTCGCTCACTGTAGGCTTCTTCGACTATTTCGAGTAACTTCTCAGGGCTGGCCTTGGCTTCGCCACGTATCCGTAATTCCCTAGAGACTACTGGTGTAACATTATTCCACACAATGTCTAACCTATCTTCTACAGTTAAGGGCCCTACCTTCCATGCAGCTTTTACCTCCTTCACAAACTCTTGCCAAGTGGGGCCTGCCTTTTCACCAAATCTTCTTACCTCCGGCACTGTTATGTAAATCACCTTCACATGCGCATTGCTCGGGCTCTTTCCTGGTGTGAGGATTTCTTCACGGGAGCCACCTCCAGCTGTCGATGTGCTCCCAGGCTCTGACTGGCATGTTGCGTCTGCGCATTGAGTTGACATCACTGCTCTAGCCCTAACCTAGCAAAATACAATGCAAAACGGATGGAAAGAAAACACTTATTATAAAATTACAATAAATAATAGAAAGTGTCTCTTATTTTTTTTTTTTTGGCTTGCTCTTGTCTTCTCTTCGCTGTTGTGGCCTGTAGCAGTTTCAGGTGCTGCCTGGTGATACGGTTGAGTCCCTGGCTGAATGTCAATCGTGGTAGGTCGGCCACTGGTTTGGCATAATAACACTGGCGTAGCAATAGTGTTCCTGTTTGTTGTGATGGAGTATCATTAGCAAGGATACTATTGCAGGAAAATTGATATAACTGAAAACGGCTGGTCCCTGGCTTGAAAAGATATTCAATGGATGTACGGTGGTATGATTCTTCTCTGGGCCTGCGATGGTACAACTCTTCGCCTGGCCTACGTTGGTGCGACTCTTCAATGGGCCTATGGTGCTTCGATTTTTCATGCAGTGGTGCGATTCCTTGCTGGGTCTATGGTGGTGCGAATCTTCACTGGGGAGATGTACTGGGCAGATGTGCTGCTCCGTCTGTGCTGGGTGCTGTAATACTCTTGCAAGGTTTAGCTCAGGTATCTTTGGTGCTCACTGGTTGTAGTGCTCTCTTGCCGCATTCAACATTCCGCGTATGACTCTATACTACACTGTCTGTCAGTATCCTGTCGACGACGCCATTTGTGACAGTGCGAAGACGATGTGTGAAGAAGAATAAGGATTTGTGTGTAATGTGGTCGTCACTCTCTCTGGCCTACTTTCACACACGTTCCGCAGTCACAGAAAAACTCTCTTGATGACAGGGGTCCCACTTTTATTAATGAAACCCTATCAGGTAGCACATGAATCATACAGAAAACAATGTTGTCCACAAGTTTACTTTTTGTAGGTAATTCCTATGCAACACCATTTAACAAAGCTATTTAGGTAACACCATAAAATAACCCAGCACAGACTGCTGGACTCTCTGAAATAAAATGAAACAAAATAAACTAGCATCGTACTAATGGACAAACTTCATCAACGTAATAATACATACATATGTGTGAAAATTGTCCATGTGTGTGTGTGTGTGTGTGTGTGTGTGTGTGTGTTGTGTGTACTGTTACACATGTGTGAAAATATGCCAATAGATGCGCTTAAATGACCATGTGTGTGTGTGAGTGTTCATGCAGGTCTGCGTATATGTGTAATCATACAATAAACATATCTCAGTCAACAATAATGCCTTCATACTCCTACTAAATACTAATTACATCATCACGCGAGAGAAAACTTAATTGAAGCACTTCTATCTATGATGAAATATTATACACAACGCACTGGTCTAAATGACATCAATTTATCAGTTTCTTAGAGGCCTTCCTACTCTAAAGAACAAGCAGACATATACTCTATTCTTACAGCTCTATACTAAATTTACTAGGCATAGGCTACTCACGGAGCTAGAGGGTACGCTAACCTTTCTCTCACAATAACCACTGATGTAAAATTAACGACACTTACGGCTCACAAGAATGCAATATAACCATTACTTAACACTACACAAATAATAATAATAATAATAATGGTAATAAGTACACACTTGTATACACCGCAATGCGACACTAGAATTCCTCTTATAAATGCACTTAGATACTTAACACATTTAACACAGTCTCACAGTTGAAAATAGCGATGAGATATACTTCAAATTACACTTAAGTACACATACATCGCCAGTCAGCTTCTATCAAGCTATAGATAGACAAACGCTACAAAGCTTTAACTTCTAAGCCTGAAAGTCTAATATTACTAAATCTAAAGTATTATAAAAATGTACTTATATGCAAGCATACCTCTATGTCGTTAGTTCTCTTAGCACAGACGCAACTATGCAAAAGCCCAAACCTCAGTTGGTTATCGTACGAGGCGCGTTTTGCACAAGAACGATCTGGCTACTTCTCAGCTCTCTGACTGAAGCCTCTCACTGTTTCAGTTTAAATCTTCGTCTCCATCCCTGCACCACATGATAGCCGCCACGTCAAAATGTCAGGGAAAGCTCCACCCATCCCTCTAGGGAGCAAATCAGGAGTCCTATGCTCAGTATGGATGACATGAGATCACATCTTAATCAAGTATCTCCCTAATCGACACAACTCAAAGTCCGCCCACTAATGGGCTGTTACATCCCACGATATTCGTTGCCCTACTCACACTTCTTACGGTTTCGTGCTCAAAAAGGTGTTTTCTTCTGGTGTCAGACAGCGCCAGGATGTCTAACAACCGATGGCTGTCTCTCACGTCTCACACGTCTGTCTTCTTCACGGATGGCGAAGGGGTGTTTCGTTTAAATCGCCCATTACTGGGTGAGAATGCCAACATGAGCACAAATTCACACCGCAGACTAGATCGACAACTAATTACTCAGTCTAAAATTACACCTTTCTGGCCACACGGTCACATGTTCCGCCCCTAAATTTTTTGTGGTCCCCACAAACGTACTCTGCTCCATTGTCATTTCTAAGTTTATGTCTCTTTGCTTGTCGTGGTCTGAGAAAATTGTTCGCTCGTACAGCGTTGCTACTTGGTTGAGAGTTCAGCGAGTAATTGCCTGCAGTTGTCGGCTTTAGCGGGCGTTTGGTTCCAACGTGTTTTACACTTGTTTTCCGTCGATGTTGGCATGCATTCCCCCAATCTGATTTAGATTGGTGTCCTCTCCAGAGCGTCGGTGTGTATTCCCTCCTATCTGTTTAAGATGAGTTTCCTCTTCTGAACGTTGACTGCTTTTCTTGGCATCCTTAAGGTAACAGTTGTTACGGCCATCTCTTGGCCTGCACCCTGAAGGCAACCTAGATGTGTCGGTACGTTTAGAGAGGGCGCTTTTTGAGGGACAAACCGATATCAAGTGCTCTGTGGACTTACACTGAAAACATCGCTTCAGAAGCGGGCCCCGAGGGCATTTGGCTGCCATGTGGTCTGAAAAGTCTCCACAATTGTAGCATCTTTTTGTCTAGGCTTCCTCTGTGCCATGTGTCGCCTCCTGCTGCCCTTACATTCCTGGCCGCCAATGCCGCATACAAAGACCGCTTCAATGCCCTGAACAGATGGTTTGTTTTCAAATTCTACTTTCTCATTTCTCTCCAGACTACGGAATCCCTTTCTGAAAATCTTAGTCTGATGCACAAAAACATCAACACCTCCATCATCCGGTGTAATAAATCTCCATCCTTTGTCGACATTATACCATTTACAAAATCCTTGCCGCCTTGCTGGTGCATCTGTGTTTTTTACTTACCTCTAAATCACTGCGTTCACTATCAACTGCCTGACTCTCACCAACAGGAAGGTCTAGTTTTGGTTCCAGTTGATTCACACCTTGGTTCTGCTCTAGGTTTTCACGCGGTTGGCACTGTTCCCTTCTTCTTCTCGTCTCCTTTTGTGCTGGCGCCATACTCTGTGATAGCTGTGCTAGCTGGGACTTTAGACTAGCTACTTCTGCTTTGAGTGCCTCCTCTTCATTGTGAGCTTCTGCACTGGCTATCTGCACTAGCTTATCAGGCTCTTTGCATTCCCAGAAAACAGCATAGTCCCTAACTTCCCTAAATGAGACACCCGGATTTTCTAGGACGTATTTCTTCACAAATGACTTACCCAGATCATCTCTCAGCTGGGCAACAAAATGATCCCTGAGCATGGATGGGTCCGCAGGAGCCAAGCCTTTCTTCACCCGCGTTGCATTCAATCTCAGAAATAATTCATGCAACAGGTGAGAGAACTCCGTTACTGATACACTAGGCCCCTGTCTCATGGCATAGAAACCCCTAGTCATCTCATTGACTACTTGTCGCTCACTGTAGGCTTCTTCCACTATTTCGAGTAACTTCTCAGGGCTGGCCTTGGCTTCGCCACGTATCCGTAATTCCCTAGAGACTACTGGTGTAACATTATTCCACACAATGTCTAACCTATCTTCTACAGTTAAGGGCCCTACCTTCCATGCAGCTTTTATCTCCTTCACAAACTCTTGCCAAGTGGGGCCTGCCTTTTCACCAAATCTTCTTACCTCCGGCACTGTTATGTAAATCACCTTCACATGCGCATTGCTCGGGCTCTTTCCTGGTGTGAGGATTTCTTCACGGGAGCCACCTCCAGCTGTCGATGTGATCCCAGGCTCTGACTGGCATGTTGCGTCTGCGCATTGAGTTGACATCACTGCTCTAGCCCTAACCTAGCAAAATACAATGCAAAACGGATGGAAAGAAAACACTTATTATAAAATTACAATAAATAATAGAAAGTGTCTCTTATTTTTTTTTTTTTTTGGCTTGCTCTTGTCTTCTCTTCGCTGTTGTGGCCTGTAGCAGTTTCAGGTGCTGCCTGGTGATACGGTTGAGTCCCTGGCTGAATGTCAATCGTGGTAGGTCGGCCACTGGTTTGGCATAATAACACTGGCGTAGCAATAGTGTTCCTGCTTGTTGTGATGGAGTATCATTAGCAAGGATACTATTGCAGGAAAATTGATATAACTGAAAACGGCTGGTCCCTGGCTTGAAAAGATATTCAATGGATGTACGGTGGTATGATTCTTCTCTGGGCCTGCGATGGTACAACTCTTCGCCTGGCCTACGTTGGTGCGACTCTTCAATGGGCCTATGGTGCTTCGATTTTTCATGCAGTGGTGCGATTCCTTGCTGGGTCTATGGTGGTGCGAATCTTCACTGGGGAGATGTACTGGGCAGATGTGCTGCTCCGTCTGTGCTGGGTGCTGTAATACTCTTGCAAGGTTTAGCTCAGGTATCTTTGGTGCTCACTGGTTGTAGTGCTCTCTTGCCGCATTCAACATTCCGCGTATGACTCTATACTACACTGTCTGTCAGTATCCTGTCGACGACGCCATTTGTGACAGTGCGAAGACGATGTGTGAAGAAGAATAAGGATTTGTGTGTAATGTGGTCGTCACTCTCTCTGGCCTACTTTCACACACGTTCCGCAGTCACAGAAAAACTCTCTTGATGACAGGGGTCCCACTTTTATTAATGAAACCCTATCAGGTAGCACATGAATCATACAGAAAACAATGTTGTCCACAAGTTTACTTTTTGTAGGTAATTCCTATGCAACACCATTTAACAAAGCTATTTAGGTAACACCATAAAATAACCCAGCACAGACTGCTGGACTCTCTGAAATAAAATGAAACAAAATAAACTAGCATCGTACTAATGGACAAACTTCATCAACGTAATAATACATACATATGTGTGAAAATTGTCCATGTGTGTGTGTGTGTGTGTGTGTGTTGTGTGTACTGTTACACATGTGTGAAAATATGCCAATAGATGCGCTTAAATGACCATGTGTGTGTGTGTGAGTGTTCATGCAGGTCTGCGTATATGTGTAATCATACAATAAACATATCTCAGTCAACAATAATGCCTTCATACTCCTACTAAATACTAACTACATCATCACGCGAGAGAAAACTTAATTGATGCACTTCTATCTATGATGAAATATTATACACAACGCACTGGTCTAAATGACATCAATTTATCAGTATCTTAGAGGCCTTGCTACTCTAAAGAACAAGCAGACATATACTCTATTCTTACAGCTTTATACTAAATGTACTAGGCATAGGCTACTCACGGAGCTAGAGGGTACGCTAACCTTTCTCTCACAACAACCACTGATGTAAAATTAACGACACTTACGGCTCACAAGAATGCAATATAACCATTACTTAACACTACACAAATAATAATAATGGTAATAAGTACACACTTGTATACACCGCAATGCGACACTAGAATTCCTTTTATAAATGCACTTAGATACTTAACACATTTAACACAGTCTCACAGTTGAAAATAGCGATGAGATATACGTCAAATTACACTTAAGTACACATACATCGCCAGTCAGCTTCTATCAAGCTATAGATAGACAAACGCTACAAAGCTTTAACTTCTAAGCCTGAAAGTCTAATATTACTAAATCTAAAGTATTATAAAAATGTACTTATATGCAAGCATACCTCTATGTCGTTAGTTCTCTTAGCACAGACGCAACTATGCAAAAGCCCAAACCTCAGTTGGTTATCGTACGAGGCGCGTTTTGCACAAGAACGATCTGGCTACTTCTCAGCTCTCTGACTGGAGCCTCTCACTGTTTCAGTTTAAATCTTCGTCTCCATCCCTGCAACACATGATAGCCGCCACGTCAAAATGTCAGGGAAAGCTCCACCCATCCCTCTAGGGAGCAAATCAGGAGTCCTATGCTCAGTATGGATGACATGAGATCACATCTTAATCAAGTATCTCCCTAATCGACACAACTCAAAGTCCGCCCACTAATAGGCTGTTACATCCCACGATATTCGTTGTCCTACTCACACTTCTTACGGTTTCGTGCTCAAAAAGGTGTTTTCTTCTGGTGTCAGACAGCGCCAGGATGTCTAACAACCGATGGCTGTCTCTCACGTCTCACACGTCTGTCTTCTTCACGGATGGCGAAGGGGTGTTTCGTTTAAATCGCCCATTACCGGGTGAGAATGCCAACATGAGCACAAATTCACACCGCAGACTAGATCGACAACTAATTACTCAGTCTAAAATTACACCTCTCTGGCCACACGGTCACACACACACACACACACACACACACACACACACACATATATATATATATATACACCCACATACACATTTATCATCTCATCTCATAACCAGCCCTTACACCCATACAAGAGAATAGATAATACAAGTGATTGATATAATTTGATCTTCACAGGAAAACTGATGTTACTTTTCCAGATTACATTCAGCCTTGTCAGTGCAGCTGAGGCCATCTCAAGTCTTGTCTTGATTTCTTTACTTGATCTTCCATCACTACATATAGTGGATCCCAGATATTTAAAGGTGTTAACTTCTTCTGACGTTTGCCCATTTAACGTAATGTGTGAGTGTACTGCATTAAAAAACAAATGATAGTCTGTTTCTGGGATGCTTTTCCTACATAGCTGACATTTTGATATTTGGTTGGATCTGTGGGTTTTTCGTTCTGTTGTGGGTGTCATGTTGTGATTATTATTAGACTAATAATCCTTTATTTATTATTTTTATTTACCCCTTCTGGGGCTCAAAGTGAGGTCTATGACTTTATGGTGTAAAATTTGTGTGATCTCGGCCCTGGCTAAGACAGGCCGAGAAGCGACAGGAAGTATTAATTCGTGACTTCTCGTTTGAAAGAATCATTGAAAGGATACGGCACATGTTAGTGTTCGCTTGTCAAATTATGAATCAAGTGCAGGTCTTTAATATGGTTATTAAGTGCTACATTTCAAAAACCAAAATATTATAGCAAGAGCCTGCAACATTAAAGAACCTAATTTATAATTAATTATGTCATAAAATTAAGAAGCACAATTAGGCACATTTAAAACTTAATGGAACAGTTTTCTAACATATTTTAAGTGTTTACTAATTAAATTGTTTCCCTTGAAATGACAGAAGTTATCTCCCCTAATTCAAATATGGTAATATTCAGACATCGTATTAAACGAGCCAGTAACCCCTCACAACATGACGAGTTAAAATTACAGCGAGCTATTTCAGTTTCATATATTGATCACATCACTATTTCTCCTGCAGACATTTCACTCCGTTACATTCTATTTTACATTCATTGGATGTAGTCAAAATTATCTAGACGCACTGGCAATGAAGCCAAGGAGAAACCTTAAAAACAAAACACGGAAAAAAACTGAAAGAAAACCTTACTTACTTAGTCGTTCCTCTTCAACCCTGGGGTGTAGAACATCATACTGTCATATCGGCGGTCTTCCTTCCGGCCTGGTTCCAATCCAGTTCTCGGTCCTCAGGGACTGTCAAACATTGTTCTCCCAGCAAACTCTGGGTCGTCATGGAGGTCAGGATCCCTGGCTCTTTGTTTCTCATATTTGTCGTGGTAGCCGACCTTCTTCCATTCTGCATATATGACCAGACCATTTTTAATTGGACTTCTACTGGGATCTGCATGGGCTGGGTTTTGAGGTCTTGCTATATCGTTTGGTTGCGGACCATGTCTCTTCTTGTTACTTCAACCACCTTCTTCAAATACCTCATTTCTGAGGTTTGAAGCTGGCTTTTGTGGGTTTTAGTCATCCCCATAACTCGCATCCATATGTCAAGATTGGGACATACGTGGAGCTGTATACAGCGATCTTTGTTTGCCAATATATATATATATATATATATATATATATATATATATATATATATATATATATATATATATATATATATATATATATATATATATATATATATATATATGTAAGAGACCATATCATGTAGGGGTGTGTGCCCAAGTGATATCAGGTTATCGTTATAAAAGTAATAGTAGTCGCATAGCAGAAACATACTAGATCCAATTTTTTAGGAGATGCTGTGACCTGTTTCCTTCTTTGTTGCTGTTGCCTTCCCAAATTCAAAAGCAGAGTCAGGTACCCTTTTACAACTGGGTAGACTGGAGCGTACGCTACCATGTTCCGATTCCGGAACCCGTAAACTGTGCCGTGAGAGGGAACGCGTTCTAGAACCATCTAGCCAGTCGGACGCGAGTTTATAATTCTTCACATTTATTTTTAAGATTGCCTTCTTTAACAAATAACGTAGGCAAACGTTGAATTCCTCGCAAAGGAAATTACAGTTCTTTCAGTAAAACATTGTTAACAATATATTTGCAGGCTTGCAAGTGTAAAAATTTGTTTTCATCTTGAAATTAGCTGTCGTAGAAAACAGATGCCTCGTCCAATTAACATCAAAAGATGTTTCTAAACGAAAAAAAAAAAAAAAAAACGATGTAAGTTGAACGAAATCTTCTTCCACACGCATGACTGTCAGAATTTTGAATTCATTTTAATCACGATTAACAGGCAGCTTTAAACTAGACGAGGGGTCGGCCTTTCGGTAGATCACATGGTATGATTTTGGTAGATCTCTAAGTGGCAGAAGAGGATAAGAGAAATAATGTTATAACTACAATAAGTTACGGACCAGCACTCTACAGCCGACATTTAACAGCGTGCATCCTCAGAATTAAAGGTATATCCCTCCTTCCCCCAGCGAAAACCCACGATGTTGTTTACAAGAACTCACTTTAATCGTTAACTGCATGAGATAGGAGCGTGATCCGTTCTTTGAAGTGAAGTTTACAATCTGTAAAATAGAATTTAAGATAAATAAATATTACTGTCAGTACCAGCAACAAAATTAAACAGGATAATCCTGGAGAGGTTAAAGGTGTGGTTTGGCCATGTCTGCAGAATGGGAGAAGATCGGCTACCACGACAAGCATGGGAAACAAAGAGCCAGGGATCCAGACCCACAGGACGACCCAGAGTCCGCTGGGAGGACAACATTAGACAATCTTTGAAGGACCAAGGACTAGAATGGAACCAGACCAGGAGGAAGACAGCCGATAGGATAGTCTGGCGCTCTCTCTTCCAAACCTCTACACCTCACGGTAGAAGGGGAACGACTAAGTAAGTAAGTAACTTCTTCTGACGTTTGCCCATGTGACGTAATGTGTGAGTGTACTGCATTAAAAAAACAAATGATATTCCGTTTCTGGGATGCTTTTCCTACATATCTAATATTTTGATATTTGGTTTGATCTGTGGGCTTTTCGTTCTGTTATGGGTGTCCTGTTGTAATTATTATTAGACTAATAATCCTTTTTTTTATTTTTTTTATTTACCCCTTCTGGGGCTCGTTGTTGTTGTTGTTTTGATGGGTTGATGGGTGGAGATCGAGCACTTAAAGTGTGATCTTTGTTGCCTCTTCTCGTTCCATCTATGTCTACCCTGTTCAACCTGAAAGTTGGTTATAATTGGGGTATTTTAGTGTCATTTTATTTACTAATTGTGTTTAATTTAAATAACGTTTGTCTTTTGCAGTTTAATTTAAAAAAAAATTTTTTTTTTAGTATTTGTCAATTTTATTTTCTCTTTTGTATTGTTTATAGATAACTATTGCCCTTTACACTTGGTTTTAATTTGTATTAGTATTTGTTCTTTTTGAGCTGTTGCCCTTTTTTTTTAAATACCTTGTTGTCTTATCTTGTCCAATGAGTAGTTAGTTTTTGGTTAATTCTTTGTTAGTTTTTGCTGCTTATTTTCTAATTAGTTGGATGTTTTCCTTGCAGTTCTAACCTTATATGTTTTCCTTTGTTTTGGTTTTTTGTTTTGAGGGAGAAAAGTGTATGTATGACGACTTGATGGAAGAATAAAAGATAATCTCTAGAGGAAACTCTTCCAGACTGCAAGTTGAATGCACAGTCTCTCCTCGGGGATTAGTCCACTCAAAAAACCTGTCTAAGAGAATTCTGGTGAAACTAAACAGGATATTCTCTAGGCGATAAATTCTATATCCGATATCCTACAAAGGACTATGTATAGTACATATAGATGGATAAGAGATTTGGTGCCCAGCCACATTAAAAAATATCCTGACCCAATAGTGTTTATTAATTTTGGCTCTGCCCCCAGGGTGTAGATTTATGTTACTAAAACTTTACAACCCAATTAAATATTACAAAGAAAATAACAACAGACTCGGTTATGTAAAGTTTACAAAAATGAAAATAGAATCTCACAATATATTCAAATATACAACTATATGTTCCCTAATCTATGAATGGTTCTGAACCATGTTAGAATTAATTTGTCATCACTGGACAATAGGAATATTCTGTAGTGGTTCTCAAACCATTGTTGACAGTGACCCCAAATTGATTTTATTGCTCTATGGGCACAAGGTAGACCAGTGGTTCTCAAACTTTTGATGACCACTGCCCCAAACTTCACAGTTGGTGAAGTTAACAGCCCATATGTTGAAAATCACTGTGGTAAACAAGCTGGAAGCCAGATATAGGTTTAGATCCACCTGTTTGCTTATAACATCAGTTATGCTATAGTACTTTATAGATAATAATTAGTACTTTGTTATTGATGTTAGCTATGAATGTTTGTTAGATTTCTGATGGACGATTAGCGTCCAGCAGATATGGGAAATGACTTCTCTGGCATGATTACTAATGGAGCTTCGATTGTTTGTCAATCCAGTCCTACCAATCAGGTTGTCATACCAGAAGACTAAACCATAAGCAGTGTTCTCAAGGGGCAGACTTAATCCATCCCAGCTGGTGATGCGCCCTGAGTCAAGACGGAGAAAGCAACTTGCCATCCTCCGAAACCCTAAAAAGACCTTGCTGGACCTGGAGTGCTTTGACATATTGAACCCTGGCAACAAGACTACACGAATTCAGCATCTGAGATGAGTATTTGAACATGCCAGCAGAACCACTACAGAATATTCCTATTGTCCAGTGATGACAAATTAATTCTAACATGGTTCAGAACCATTCATAGATTAGGGAACATATAGTTGTATATTTGAATATATTGTGAGATTCTATTTTCATTTTTGTAAACTTTACATAACCGAGTCTGTTGTTATTTTCTTTGTAATATTTAATTGGGTTGTAAAGTTTTAGTAACATAAATCTACACCCTGGGGGCAGAGCCAAAATTAATAAACACTATTGGGTCAGGATATTTTTTAATGTGGCTGGGCACCAAATCTCTTATCCATCTATATGTACTATACATAGTCCTTTGTAGGATATCGGATATAGAATTTATCGCCTAGAGAATATCCTGTTTAGTTTCACCAGAATTCTCTTAGACAGGTTTTTTTGAGTGGACTAATCCCCGAGGAGAGACTGTGCATTCAACTTGCAGTCTGGAAGAGTTTCCTCTAGAGATTATCTTTTATTCTTCCATCAAGTCTGTCATACATACACTTTTCTCCCTCAAAACAAAAAACCAATTTCGCTACAACGCCACTGTTTTTTGTTCAATGGTATCTTTAATTCTTCTCTGACCTGGCACGTCCTCGTTGGTTCTTTCAGACTTTATTGTGTAAAATTTGTGTGATCTCGGCCCTGGCTAAGACAGGCCGAGAAGCGACAGGAAGTATTAATTCGTGCCTTCTGATGTAAAATTATCATTGAAAGGATACGGCACATGTTAGTGTTCGCTTGTCAAATTATGTATCAAGTGCAGGTCTTTAATATGGTTATTAAATGCTACATTTCAAAAACCAAAATATTATAGCAAGAGCCAGTAATATTAAAGAACCTAGTTTACAATTAAATGCGTCATAAAATTAAGAAGCATAATTAGGTATGTTTAAAACTAAAACGGAACAGTTTTTTTCTAACATATTTTATGTGTTTACTAGTCAAATTGTTTCCCTTGCATTGACATAAGTTATCTCCCCTAACTCAAATATGGTAATATTCAGACCTCGTATTAATTAAACGAGCCAGTAACCCCTCACAACATGACGAGTTAGAATTACAGCGAGCTATTTCAGTTTCATATATTGATCAAATCACTATTTCTCCTGCAGACATTTCACTCCGTTACATTCTATTTTACATTCATTGGATGTAGTCAAACTTATCTAGACGCACTGGCAATGAAGCCAAGGAGAAACCTTAAAAACAAAACACGAAAAGAACGGAAAGAAAACCTTACTTACTAAGTCGTTCCTCTTCAACCCTGGGGTGTAGAACATCATACTGTCTTATCGGCGGTCTTCCTTCCGGCCTGGTTCCAATCCAGTTCTCGGTCCTTCAAAGATTGTCTAATGTTATCCTCCCAGCGGACTCTGGGTCGTCATGTTGGTCTGGATCCTTGGCTCTTTGTTTCCCATGCTTGTCGTGGTAGCCGATCTTCTCCCATTCTGCAGACATGGCCAAACCATCTTAATTTGGACTGTTCTACTTGGGTCTGCAGGGGGTGGCATTTTAGAATTTGACGTATCTTTTGGTTACAGACCATGTCTCTTCTTGTTACTTCAACCACCTTCCTCAGATGCCTCATTTCTGACGCTTGGATCTGGCTTTTTTTTTGCATGTTGTAGTCATTGCCCATTACTCGCATCCATATGTCAAGACTGGGACATAGGTGGAGCGATATACAGCCATCTTCGTTTTCTTACCAACCTCTCTCTTGCTGAGGAATCCTCGATTTATGGCCTGAAAAAGTCTCTCAGCTGCTGCTTTTCGAGTGGCCAACTCATCTTTGATGCCTCCCTTTCGGTCTATAATAGTTCCGAGATATTTAAAGTGGTCGACCTGCTCCAGAACCTGTTCTCCCAGCTTAATCTGATATCACCATGGATTTTGTTATAGAGCTACTTATGACCATCCCTCTCTTCTCCAGCTCTTCTTTCCAGACTTGCAGGTTGGATTGGAGATGTGCCTCTGATTTAGCAATCAGGGCAACATCATCAGCAAATGCCAGTGTAGCCGTGTATACCGTCATTTCTTCGGAAACAGGCTATATCCCACCAAAGACGGAGGAACCACAGATTAACATAAATAAATATCTTATGAGAAACGGAGGATATAAAAATAACTAACTGGCATACATTTTATTTAGGCTAGCTTCACTTTAGAAATGCCATAACTAATCATGTGACTCCCCTAACCAATCCGAGAGCTCAGATTTGTTCCCGGCCAGAATCAGAAGCGACGCCATTTAAACAGTAGGGAATTCAGAGCGATCGAGAAAGGACATGTCTGGTCCAGCTCAGGGTTTTTCTTATGTTGAGGAGATCAACTTCGCACTTATATAGCAAAAGTGTATTTCAGGATGTGGTGTGATTTGTTTGTGATTTCCATACATTTGTAAGTATTTATTACAAACTGAATGCATAGCTGATAGAGCTCACGGTCATAACTGGAACAGAGTTACGCTCGAAGATTTGGAAAAAAATGAAAACTAAATCACATATCTGGATCTTTTGCCAAGGAAGAAGGTCCTTATGTTGAGAGATATTAAACCTAAGGAATACCAAGAAGTAAAAGAAAGCTTGGATCAATAAATCAAACTGAAGAGATGGGAAGATGTCGTCAAACTTAGAAAACGTTAACCTAATGAAGGAACACTGTAGAAAAATAGAAGAGTCTCGCCATGCTTTGCAATTTGAAGATGATGAAAAGATGCAAAAAGGGATATTGCATTAAAAAAATATATATTGAGGACATTTTATATATGCATTTGCTTATAGTACAGTAAAAATTACATTTTGCAAGAACTTGTTGCATTTGCCATAAAGAATATATGGTGCCTTGAGACCAGTCCTCTATAAAGAGCAGTAAAACAGACTAAGCATTAACGAAAAATGGACCAATTAATGGAAGGTTTCCAGCAACTCGGGGTAGAACAACAGCAACAATCACAAAACCAACCCGCACATACACAACCACTGCAGCCCCAAGACAATCCGAATATGGAAGGAGCCACAATGATAGCGCTACAGCGCATTACGGAAAACTTACAGAAGGCCGACAACTACGCAAAATTCACCCAAGTCAGATCCATCGTCCAACCGTTTGACGGAAACAAGAAAAGATTCAGAAGATGGTTGGCCGACATGGAAAAATTTGCGTCAATAGCAGAGGCAATAACTGATGACGAGAAAAAGAAAATCGCTCTGTTAAGCTCCGATTCATTAGTGACTGATTTCTTAAGAAGGAGGTCCCAGCTGTACCCCACAGAAACCTACGCGTCCCTTAGAAAAGAGCTAATCCAGAGGTATGGAGAAATTATAGACAAAATGCATGCTTGGTCAGTCCTTAGAAGCATGAAACAGGAAAGAGATGAATCGGTACAGCTTTTTGGGGATAGGTTCCTCAATATGGCAGAAGAGGCGTGGTGTGGAGAAATACCTACCACACCTGATGTGGATACACAGCTGGTAGGGATATTTGTTGATGGCCTTAGGGCAGACAATATCAGAATGCATCTCCTTAGAAAAGACACGAAAACAATTGCTGAAACAATCCAAGCGGCAATACAGGAAGAAAATCTTCGCCGAAGGTTCCAACAAAGAATAGGTAGAGAACCCCGAATGGATCAAAAGGACTATACTGAACATGAACCTATGGAAGTTGACCATGCCAGGAGGCAATGGGCTTGCCCACGGTACCAAGATGATAGGACACGTGCCTATAGACCCCCTGCACGGAGGCCAAATGATGTGCATAATGTAAATACAATGGGATGCTTTACATGTGGGAGAATCGGACATAGCTATAAGTCCTGTACGGCGAATTACGCCAATACACCACCCAGAAGAGAGGGCACTTACCACAACAACAACCCGCACCACCCCGACGAGATTGTACCAGACACCGGTACACCAGAGGCACACCTCAACCCCTCATGCGTCAGGGAAACGGACGTGCCACTCACTAAGCAGGACCGTTAGTGAGGATGACCACCATAGAAACTGGTCCAAAACAAACAAAATAACACAGAACAAAATACAACAAGTAGGCCCATCGAAAAAAATTCATCAGGAAGAGATGTTGACTGATAGAACCAAAATACACCCGGACCCCAGTTCCTGCATCATGTCTATACAGGGTCAACAGTATAGAGCACTGCTGGATACAGGAGCATCTATCAGCCTTATTAGGTTCCAGCTGTTCAAGAAGATTCAACATTTGGTACGATTCCAACCGTCCAAAACACACCTAGCTTCAGTCACAGAACAAAGACTAAAATCAAGCGGGACAGCATGGGTAAAATTTTCCTTAGGTGAAACAAATTTTGAACACCCATTTGTTATTACAAAAGGCAAGTCTAGGAACCTTATCCTAGGGAGAGATTTCTTTAACAAACACAAAGTTCGAATATACTATGACTTTCAGAAAATCAAAGTCAACAATATTTACATTGATCTCCAGGACGATATTCACATCGCTTCCTTAGTAAGACTCACAGCTCCTATAACGATAGCCCCGAACTCCCAAGTTATAGCTAAGGGCAGAGTAAAAAATTCTGAGTATATCACACCAGGGCAATCTATCCAAATACAGCCACTAGCAGAAGAAAGTATTATTGATGACCCATTGTTACAAATTACAGAGGGAATCGCTGAAGTCTCGAAGTCCAGAGATTTCCCCATCATGATATTGAATATGTCAGGAAAAACTACCACTATAAATAGAGGCACAATTGTAGCACAAGTGGATGCGTCAACGTTAAGACAAACTACAACCAATAGAGACCATTCACAAATTGTCTCAACTGCTCTTACTAGACCTAGTGCACGAAATCACAGTACAAATAACCATGGCACACAAAAAGTAAACAGCTATCGTTCCTATACAGAAAAAGACAGAAATACCAGCCACAGTTATTTTACACCACAGCCTACCCTATCCGGACGACAGAAACGAACCAGTCCATATATAAGAAGGAAGGAAAGAGTAAGGCCACGGTATGAAAATAACTATAATCACTCATTTTTGCGCCCCGACACACCAAGAGAAAAGATGAAGTGTTGTATATTACAGAGAAACAGAAATTGTCCTGCCAGAAGGATATCCGAAGCGACAGGACAGAGTTACATGCCCCATGGAGTATCAATATAATGCAGAAACAGGTGGATATGATGAAGTCCCAAAACCAATTGAACATCCTGAGGAACAGGAAGAATTCTTATACGACTCCACCAAGGGAGGATATTATAGCAGCAAAATTGAAAACAGAAAGAAAAATAAAATTGCATCCACAGAAAGAAGACAGCCCTATAGCACAAGAGAAAGACGTACAGTAACGCACGCGGATAGGCGCAGTTACGGCAGCAATAATCAGCAACAATGGCACAATAACGACTACCCCAGAAATAAAACAAGAAACTTATATACAGTAAATGCAGTGACAAATGAAAATGCACACAGCAGATGGCAGAGGGGACAATACCAAGCACAGCCCAACGAACGGCAAAGAAATACTCAAAAGAAGGCCACATACCAAGAGCAGAGATTTTCACAAGATGCAAGAAAAATGCCCCAATACTACGGGAAGGAAACAGAGGCATCAAGACAGACCAGAGATATCGTAGCAGACCATAAATACAGAGAGAGGGTATCCCAGTTACTAGCAACCCTGAACACCACAGAAGAAAATAAGCCACGATTGAAAACGTTTGTGGAAAAACACCAGAACGTATTCGCACTCAACGACATGGAATTAGGCAGAACAAACACTGTCACAATGGACATACAAACAACAACAGAGGAACCAATACACCTCAAACCCTACCATATGCCTTTGAAAAACAGAGAACTGGTGGAAAGATCTATAAATGAAATGCTACAGGCGGGAATCATCGAAAGATCCAGATCCCAATGGTCCTCCCCCATAGTGACAGTATCAAAAAAAGATGGTTCCAGTCGCTTTTGCTGCGACTACCGTGCCCTGAACAAAATCACAAAAGTCATTTCCTACCCCCTGCCCAGAATAGACGATCTACTTGCGACGTTGGGAAAGTCTACCTACTTCACCACACTTGATGCAAGGTCAGGCTTCTGGTGTATCCCCATGACACCTGAGGCAAAACAGAAATCCACATTCTGTTCACACGTGGGAAGTTTCGCTTGGAACGTGATGCCATTTGGTCTAAAAGGATCGCCAGCAACACATATGTCACTCATGGACGAAGTGTTAAAGGGTTTACAACCATTCGCCCTATCATATATAGACGATATACTGATACATACCGCAGGCACGATAGAAGACCACCTTCGCAAGGTAGAAATAGTCTTCGATAAACTCAGGCACCACTAAATAAAGTTAAAACTGTCGAAGTGTAAATTTCTAAAGAGAGAAACTAAATATTTAGGCTTCGTCATCAATAGAGATGGTATCAGACCAGACGGAGACAAAGTTAAGGCCATAAGAGAGATGCCTAGCCCCAAGACAGTCAGACAAAACGTTCTTTTATCAGTTCAGTGGGATACTATAGGCGCCATATCATAAATTTCTCAAGAGCAGCTGAGCTTTTGATAGCCCTTACCCGCAAGTATGCACGATTCAGATGGACAGAAGAATGCCAGAAATCGTTTGAATATCTAAAAAATGCCCTAACCACCATCCCGCTTCTTGGACATCCAGACATTTCTCAACCTATGATACTATACACTGATGCGTCGGACAACGCAATTGGTGGCTGTCTAGTACAACCAGTACTAGAAAACGAAACACCCATCCTACCAAACATCCCCTATGAGAAACCCATTGCATTCTTATCCCACGCATTGTCTAAGTCACAGAAAAGATGGACCACCACGGAGAAAGAAGCATACGCCATTCACTATGCAGTACAGAAATTAGACTTTTACGTCAGAGGAACTAAACTCATTATACGAACCGATCATCAGCCTTTAGTTAACTGGCTCACCAAAACACAAGAACAGCCTAAGAAGTTACAGACATGGTCCATGAATTTGCAGTCCTACGACACCACTATCGAATATATCCCTGGCACGTTAAACACCTGTGCAGATCTCCTGTCTAGAATTAAATATGATGATGAAACAGAAGTGAAAACAAATAGAGTCAAAAATGATGGCACATCCTCAGAGATTGACGATAATGCTAAAGAAATTAATGTAATTACTTCACCAGGTCGAAGAAGTACCTCAGATTCCGCCACTCAAGTAGAAGAAGAAAGTCAAGATATGTTTGACATGAGAGTAGAACAAGCAAAAGATGCAGAAATTGTCAAGTTGCTCACATACGTAAAGAAAAACCCAACAAAAAGTAAAGATTTCACAGTAAACCCAACGGATGGAGCTTTATATTATCTAGATCATAAACAAGACGGGATGCTAAGAAAGGTCATTCCAGCACATATAATCCCAGAAGTATTGTCACAGTTCCACGATAACAATGGTCATATGGGAAGAGACAAAACAATTGATATCATAAAGAGAAGGTATTATTAGCAAACCATGTATAAAGACATTACAGAATACGTAGCCACCTGTAGAACATGTAAACTGCGAAACATGAAGCTACATTCAATTCTCCTTCAAGAAATGCAACCTTCTCATTATCCCATGCAAACAGTGAGCATTGACGTATCAGGTCCCTATCCACTCACCCAATAAGGCAACAAATACCTCCTGCACATAGTTGACCAATACTCTGTTTGGCCAGAAAGCTACCCACTAAGCGATGCCACGTCACAGTCTATCACACAAATTTTGCTACAAGAATTCATTCCCAGGCATGGCTGTCCAAAACGAATCATTTCGGACAATGGTAAACAGTTTACCGGTAACCCATTTAAAGTCACCTTACACCAGCTGAATATTGAACATACTACAACCAGTTACTATAACCCAAATGCAAACGGTAGAAATGAACGCATGCATGCCACCCTACATGATATTATTAGTAAATATATCAAAGGGAACTACCAATACTGAGACCTATACATTAACCAAGCCCTTGAAGCCATCCGTGTAAATGTAAACGATACCACAGGGATGTCACCATTTTACATGCTGTACGGAAGGGAGCCAAACTTTCCTTTAGACAACCTCCTTCATCCACAGCGAAAATACACGGGAGAAGACCCCATAGAAATAATTCTTAAAGAAAAGCAAAAAGCTCACCAGATTGCACACCGTAATACGCAAAAGGCATTTTACAAAAAGCAGAAACAACATGATAAATCAGCCAAGCTACCAACGTTCAAAATAGGAGACAGAGTATACTACAAGAAACATGTCCGCAGCTCAAAATTTGACGACCGATGGTTAGATGGATACAAAATTACAGAACAAACGACGCCGGTAAACTTCACTATCTGGAATGAAGAGAAAAACCACAGAACAAAAGCTCATGCAAAACAACTCATGATCGATAATCACAGACCCATTATACCTCTGACTACAACTACCAGACCAGTCAGAAAAGCCACCCTACATTATAATCCATCCAGTACAGAGTCGTCTGACTTATCAGAATCAGAAACAACAGACTCTGAATTCTACCTGTACGACCACGTACCCAGACCACCCACTGATGCAATACGTCGAGCAAGACAGCAACGAGACTCATCCGAAAGCGAGGAAGGCATCCCAATGTCAGAACTGCGAAATCGGCTCCAAAACAGAGACCTGCGTATTAGAAATTAAGAAATCGTGCCTCAAACATCCAGAGATGACAATACCAAGTCAACGTTTATCCATACTCAAACTTACTCCCGCAGTAACCATTCGTCAGTCGATACGTACCACACTCCCAGTTTAGGCAGCTCAAGTTGGAATACTAGTGAAAACCAAACACTGCTATACCACAGGGACAAGGTTGGTCGTTCCGAACAAACAGAGCTAGAAGAAACTGTCCCCAAGCAGTTTTTTGAACCATATACCGCCAATCTTTATGGAGACGAAACGGAACAAGAAATGAGAGAAAACAGTGTCAACCCCAGTACAGTTTTGTCAGACCCCAACGAACAAAATGGCAGAGAAATGGTGGATGTATATGAACGAGAAACAGACATCGATTCACCAGACCCAGCCAGTACTGTTGAAATCAGTGATGCGGATAGCACCTTATTTGTACCAGTCAGCTCCAGTGTCAAACGCGCCTATAAAACAGAATCTGATGACTCACCTCCTGTCACCAAGATTTCTCGCATGCCGCAAAACCATGTCCGACGAAAAATTATGAAGAAACGTAGGCATGTTTCGAAATCAAGCCAAAAGGTACTAGCCACACATCCCCAAGCCACATCACAGTCGGTACCACTTTCTTCAGCTTACCTCCAACCTGTCAAAAGCAACAGTGTGCAAATTACGGTGCCCACTGTAAACAGTGTCAAAGTACCGCAGAACCAGGTCAGACGAAAAATCAAGGCGAAACATACACCTACTTCCAAACCAAAAGATGTACTTGCCACACATCCACAATCTACAGTGAAATCATCACCGTCTTCGTCGATGTCTTCAGCGCCCCAACACTCAGCCCATATCATATCACCTATTGCACCCACAGTTACTCAATATGATGCTCGCCTAACCAGTCGAGAAATTGCAATGCTCGAGGCGATGGAAAAATTCAAGGACCTCGCAAAGCTGTTCTTAAACACGCCCCTCGTATCTTCTTGTGCATGCCCATCCATGCACGGTCAACGCATATGTGATTGTTAATCTCAGTGACAATGTTTTAACCTAACTTTCCCATGTACTCTATTTTCAGACAGTTCTAGACGCCCTATGTCAGTGTGAGGTATCAAAACCTAACCAAGAAACTGTTTTCCCAGACAACTTATTGATGACTAGAATACTTCAAGAACAGCCCACAGACGATTTTAGTTAGAAGTTTTTTGATTGTGAAATAAAGTTAAAACAAAATCACAGCCTTGCTATTTGCAATCACACACATGACACGTTAAATTAGTTAGACAGTGATAATGTTAACTTCCACAATCCCATTTACAATATATGTGTCACGCTGATTTTACTATGACATTGAATCTATGATCACTTTCCACATTTTCTAACCTCGACTTCCTGTCCTTACACATTCCGGAGTCCACTGATTTTCCTTTCATGCATCTTAGTGCATCTTCTCGCAAACACTTTACACTAGTAGTCTTGTTCTTACTTCTTCCTTATCCTTTTTACCTATAACAATGCCACTAGACTTGTCTATCCCTATAATGTTCTATTGAACCTACTATTACAGCTTGTGACAAGATATGTACAATTCACACCATCAAAATTTATACCCATATCTGTCATGCTATATTTTTCTTCCCACAGGTATATTTATTTTGAGTAATGTACATGAAAAAATAGTTTGAAAATATTGCATTTAGCAAAATAGATTGTATATTCCATCTTTAACAACCATTATAAGATTTCCCCACCTCAACTCTCACCCCTTTTTCTCTCTATCATTCTGAGATGACATTCGGAACTTATATGTTCTTTCGCCAAATAATATCTTAATCCTTTTGCATTACAATACTCTTGTAATCCACAGATAGTCTATTTTTCCTCTATCCATGACGACTCCACAGTATACTGTCCTTTTACTTGTTCTGAACAGTGTTCCTAACGTTCTTACTCATTTTCAATTTCACTTCCTTCCCAGCCCCGCCATTAAGACAAATTATATATTAGATATTAGAAAATGCTGATGTTGCATTTTTGTGATTAAGTTAACTCTGCAGAAGAGTTGGAAAGATACAAAGTATACTACAGAATAGCATATTATACAAGGTTGACATACATCACTGCTGATGCACACCATTGTACCACCCCCACAAATTGTTGATGTAAACAAATGACTGATGAAAAAATTCACCCTACCTGTATTACACAGTGAGATGGAATACTGCTACTGATTAATAGCACTGCTTTACCCAATACCCAAAGACATCTGCGCATGCTGATTCTGCAGATTAGAATACCCCTTGACAGCATCTGTGTATGCTAATCCCAGAGATTAATACATTGCCACCTTTCCCCAATACTGCTGGTGACACATGAGAAAAAAGAAGCACCTCTTTATGAAGGTTGCCTGTGACATTATATAGGTTTTACAGTGTTACAGTGAAACTATATGATAATACAAAGGATGTTGTTGATATGAGACTCATGCATGAGTGCCCCACATTAATGTTGGTTACTAATATTATAGTCTTTTCGTGGATACGAAAGAAAGACGTCAAAATAATTGGAAAATCTTATGGATTTCCACAGACATATAACAAGTCATAGAAACAGAGGATTGCCACAAAATGGAACCATACGAGATTTTGATCACCCATAGACAAAGGATATACAAGTGGAGTATGAATATCCCATGGAACCACAGAGGTTATGGACAAAATAATATAATAATGGAATGAAATGATTAAATATTTGTTATACACAAGAGACAAGAGATTGTGTAATATCTCCCCATTTTGGGAGAAAATATTTTTTTGGATATTTTTGCCACTTGCCTTATATTGTGAACATGATTATAATAAGATAGAATACACATGACTACTGCTTGCTAATGGTTATATTGAAATGATTATGGTACTTTAAATCAAATAATAAAATAAACCAGAGGATTGAAATATGATTGACACATTGTGAAAATACTGAGATTGGATCGCCCCTTACGATATATGGACCAAAAACAATGTAACCCCACGGACTGACGTGTCATGGATATATATACAACAGATGGATATGAAAGTATAAAAGAATACCTAGATGGGACATACATATTGCTGCATCATGGATTAACATTGGAATACGTATACCCTCATGCCCTATAATAATAATTAACTTAAATTATTGTGAATTTAAGAAATTTAAATTGATCATTTGGCTGTAGCAGCAGATGTTATAACACCATATAGTTCTGAAAAACCTTCGACCTGCGAAGGCAGAACTGGTGTTGAAAATGAAAATATTGTATAAAATATTTTTGTTATATGTTGTTACTGAATTAAGATATTCGACTTGATTTTCTATAATGATTGTATGATGTGTTGTTGCAAAATATTGACAGACACAGCTCATAAGGTTCACTAAGGATGCATTGCTAGTGATAGCAGGAGAACTAGACAGGATCCCCATAGCATGGAATTTTGGAACGCCATAAATGATACATTGAACTCAAAAGAACAAAAGAAAAAAAATGTTACACTATATACATGGAACCAAAGATAACAGGGATACATAGTAACCAGAGTGCCAGGAACCTTGTCTTAAATAGAAATATTGAAAATTTATTTCAGTGACATGTTGTAAACATATTGTGTTGATGATTGATTGAATAAGTTGATGTATGATAATTGCAACAAAGCTAGTACACAGATGATTTTTCTTGAAAAAGACTAGTAATAATAAGTAATAAATAATGTTAAGCATGGCTCACATAAGAGAATAACGTGTTGACAGAAAACAAAAAAAAAGAAAGATTTCAAACAATTAGAAATGGCTGAGTCATAAATGGACAGGATCACCACCAGACGTATTACCTGTATGGATATTGGAGACAAACATCACATATTTTGAAGAAAAAAAAATGTAATATAGAACATTCTCTACAGTGATGGACTTGGAACGAATCTATACACTTACCATTTGGAAAATGTCAAATACAGGAAACATTCAGACACAAATAAATAAGGATAAGCCATGAGGTTTTAATGCTTTTATTGTGTAAAATATGATTGCATGTTAACATGATTATGGTTACATTATAATTTAGAAATCTTTACCCATATGCCTAGAGATGGTTTCAATAATAACAATGAGCAACTAGATCATTTACTCGAAAAGAAAACATGATGGGTAACCAAGGAAGGATAAACTGTTTTATGAAAAGAAGATCATCAGGACAATAAAGATTTGGACACCTTCAAAATCTCTATGAATAAAGTGTAAAATACTTGGAAACTAAATAAATAAATTACAACCATGATTATGGAACATCAGAAAGAAAATAACTTCTACATTTTTAGGGTACTTGAAGTTTTAGGATATAGAACCAATGACAGCAACAGAAATGATATTACACCCTGCTCCCCACAATGACTAATAATATGTTGTCAACATGCATTTAGATTATGATAATGCAATTAAGTTATGAAAATATGATATATTATTGCTCATATTTCCCAGTGTTGCCACTCGTCACATTTTTAGTGACGACCTTATGTATTGGATGATGTTAGGAATATTTGGTTGCTCAGTGTTGTCAATTTGAAAATTTGATGAAAAATGTTGTAAAATGCTGGATAGTTTAAAATTTTTTGAAGTTGATGTCCATCACTAAGTTTTTATATAGAAGATGATCTCATATAGACATAGGACCCCAGTGTAGGAATTAGATTAAATTTTTCCAGAACATTTTTGGACTTAGAAAATTTTTTTGGACTTTAAATTTTTCTGAAATTTTTTTTTTACTGAGAAAATTTTAAGGATAATTTGGACATTGATAGTATACAAATGTCTCCCTACGGGATACATTTGCAGGGCCCCGGGATCTGTATGTAGCCGTGTATACCGTGATTTCTTCGGAAACAGGCTATATCCCACCAAAGACGGAGGAACCACAGATTAACATAAATAAATATCTTATGAGAAACGGAGGATATAAAAATAACTAACTGACATACATTTTATTTAGGTTAGCTTCGCTTTAGAAATGCCATAACTAATCATGTGACTCCCCTAACTAATTTGAGAGCTCAGATTTGTTCCCGGCCAGAATCAGAAGCGACGCCATTTAAACAGTAGGGAAATCAGAGCGATCGGGAAAGGACATGTCTGGTCCAGCTCAGGGTTTTTCTTATGTTGAGGAGATCAACTTTACACTTATAATATAGCAAAAGTGTATTTCAGGATGTGGTGTGATTTGTTTGTGATTTCCATACACTTGTAAGTATCTATTACAAACTGAATGCATAGCTGATAGAGCTCACGGTCATAACTGGAACAGAGTTACGCTCGAAGATTTGGTAAAAATGAAAACTAAATCACATATCTGGATCTTTTGCCAAGGAAGAAGGTCCTTATGTTGAGAGATATTAAACCTAAGGAATACCAAGAAGTAAAAGAAAGCTTGGATCAATAAATCAAACTGAAGAGATGGAAGATGTCGTTGAACTTAGAAAACGTTAACCTAATGAAGGAACACTGTAGAAAAGTAGAAGAGTCTCGCCATGCTTTGCAATTTGAAGATGATAAAAAGATGCAAAAAGGGATATTGCATCAATGAAATAATATATAGACATTCTATATGCATTTTCTTATTACTGTGAATATGCAATTGTTCAAGAACTTGTTACATTTGACTTAAGTTGTTTCTATGAAAACCAATGCTGTTGAAGAATCAAATACCAAAGTTGAACATTATGCAAATAAATCCATCCATCCAAATTTAATCGCTACATTTACATCTAAAAGAAGCAAAGTCTTACCAACTGCTCTAAACTAATACATCTTAGAGGATCATCACAGAACCTGGTACAACCTTAAGTCTGTTGAAGAACAATTTCCACCTCTAGCGTATAGGCTAGTCGATTAACAAGACTCTTCGTAATAACAGCAAAACCCCCAACACCCTACCCGGCCACACCAGCTCTGAAATACATACCTGTCTCATCTTCCAGTACTTAACTGAATACTTTCTTGTTCTCTCCTTACATGACTTGATAACATCGTCCATGAGGAGTATGAAATGATAAGGTGACAGGATATCGCCTTGTCTTACACCAGTGGTGGTCCTAAACTCTTCTGACTTATGATTTGCTGTCCTCACATAATTCCTGCAAGACTTGTAGAAACTCTGTATAGCATAAATCAGAGGTGCTGGAATGTTCTTCCTTGCCAAACAGTCCCAAAGTTTGCTGCAGGGGACCCTGTCAAACGCGTTTTCCAGATCTATGAAACAAAGATGGATCTCACTCTTATACTCAATGGCCTTTTCACTCAGCTGTCTGAGTGTGAAGATTAGGTCTTGAGTACTTCGGTATGCTCGGAATCCGCACTGGACCTCATCCAATTGTGGCTCAGCTAGGCGTCGGAGTCTCTGCTCTAGGATTCTAGAGTAGATTTTACCAGGGACACTGAGAAGGGATATGCCTCTATGGTTTCCACATTGTCAATTTTTACCCTTTTTGAAAATTGGTGTTATGATGGCAATCTCCCAATCCTTTGGTATGATCTTGTTGCTCCATGCTGCCTGTAGGACCCTTAAGAGTAATAGGTCGCCTGATGCTCCCATGTACTTAACCATTTCTGGTGTTATACCATCATGCCCTGCTGCTTTGCCCATCTTGATTTTCTCCAGTGCTGCCTTCAGTTCTTCCTTCTTTATGTCATCTTCATCACCATTTGTTTCCTCCTCTGTGCTAGTGGTTATCATTTCTGATGCTTGACCTTGCTCACCATCAAGGAGTTCTGAGAAATATTCTTTCCATCTTTTCCATTACTTTCTTCGGGGCAGTAAGCAATTTGCCTTGCTTATATATATATATATATATATATATATATATATATATATATATATATATATATATATATATATATATATATATATATATATATATATATATATATATATATATATATATATATATATATATATATATATATATATATATATATATATATATAAATAATAATAATAATAATAGCCCCTTCAGTGATAACTGACTATGGGAATGCGCCCCTGAGGTGGCAGCCCTCACCTGCTTATTTTCCTGGTGCTCCTTTCGGCGTTTTCTCCTCACCTCTGCTTCTTGTGTGAGCCTCTCTTCGCCCAATCTGAGGTGGTGCCGTAAATAGCATCGCCACTTAGTGCGATCGGCAGCTTCATCCTCCCATGTTGCTGGATCCATGTCCAGTGCCATATATATATATATATATATATATATATATATATATATATATATATATATATATATATATATATTGTTACGTACATATTATATGCAGGTATTTATTTCCTTATAACTAGCTATTAAATAGCTTCGTCCACAAGTTTTTATTACCGGTGTCGCATTGCGGCAGATACGATGTCACTAATTAGTATGCAAGAGAGGCCAAAAGTAGGGGAGATGATAGCCAAGGGTTCACGGGGCATTGGGCGTGGAAGAGTGAGGATGCATGTGTAAATTGCTCCGAGATATTTCAGAAATATGTTCTGAAGTTAGTCTTGTCATCCTGGAATGACAGAGTGCCTGATTCATTCACAGGATAGGTTGATGAGTGGATAGAAATGATATAGTGATGTTTGCAGACTGAAGACGGGCGATGTTCCTGTTCTTATATATTCGTATGTTCATAGATACAGCTGATTACAGGACTGGATCTCGACATTTACTGACAGACTGTTATATGCCAGTATCTGTATTTGCCCTATGCCAAGGGAGTTAGAGATGTGTAGTGAAAGAGGTCTTACAAGTAATACTTCATTGGAGCATACGTTTTATTCATAATAAACATGTTCGTGATGTGAATAAGCTGGACGTTTCTTCAATTCTTGTGTGGCTGTGTATGTAGCAAGTTTAAGGACTCTCGTATGACCACTTGGCTACTGCTAATACGTTTACTCTTCCATGAATTAAATCATTAAACCTAAACGCAAGTTGGAGAACGCCACAGCTTTTTGGGGGCCAAGTATCGTGGATTTTGAACTTGTAAAGTACATTTTTTAAAACCAATTCTACAAGCAAATGTTTACCGGGTCGTCCCACTTACGGACAAGGTGAAGGTCACATCTGCTCAGAGCGGTGTTTGAATGGAGGAGAGGAAATTTTGGAAGTAACTTTCGAAATATATTATGAATTAACTGTTCATTATTATCAAGGTGTCGGCAGTGGAAAAGTTAAGAGGGCCAGCGTTATCGAAGAATTTGATTCATTAGAGGAAAATATTAATTTACCAGTAGTCACTACTTCAAGTGAGCGACTTCTGCGAGTCTACAGTCAAATTCAAAATGGAGTCCTGTCAGACCGGAGTGTAGGGAAGGACTAGGGACGATTCGTTTTACATTGTTGTGGAGTGCTTCGGAACTGCATATCCATTTCTTAGCACCATATCTCAGGCCAGGAAGGAGACTGTTTTATTTTCATACAAGATAAGTGCGATTTTTTACATCTTTCGGTCTGTGTTCATGAATATTTTGGTTGGATCTCCATCAGCTCTGATGTTTGTTTTCCTTTTTAAATGTATTAATATATGTAGGCTAATTCTTGTATAAGCGGGCAAGGTTGGCTCGGCTGTCTTGTTGTGTGATACATCTCGCCGTAAAGCGGGCACACTCAAATTGTTCTATAGGTACTGTGTGGTGATCATAACTTGCTAGATCATTACAATTATTATTATTAATTTTTTTCTTCTTTATTAGTTTCGGACTTGTTTTAATGTTGTTCTTTGTCATAGACTGTTGATTATTTTAATTTTTCGTCATTATTGGCCGTGCTTTGTTTATCGAATCGGACTATCAATTCAGTTGATTCATGTATTAAATGGTGGATCTTCTACTGATTACATTTTTTTTTCATTACCTGGTAAAACCTTTATACCTTATCTTTCTTTATTCCTTAGCATTGTCCTTGTTAGGCTTGATCTATTGTCTATATATCTTAAATTGTATTGTATTGTCTTGGTTGCTCCTTTGGAAATATATTACTGTCTCCTTTGAAAATAGTGCAGAATTGTTCAGTTCTGATATTAAGTATAAGGCAATTTGTCGAAAAGTGATATAATTACATCAGGGTACCTCAACATGTCTCGCCTAGAACATTTTGTCACCGTGGGTGAAAGACTTGGGTTTCAAGCGAAGGCCTTGGGAGAGTTTGCTTTACAGAAGGTGGCTAAGGAAGAGAAAAATTAGAACAAGAATTAGCGGAGAAGAAGAGGCAAGATGAAAAAGAAGAAAAGCTTAAGCTAGCACAGTTTGAGCATGAGCAAAAAATGGCTGAAATTCAGCTTCAGAAACTTAAACTTGAGAATGAGAACAAACTGGCGGAGAGCACTAATCAGGGCACAACAAAAAGGGATCATGGGTGTCCTTTTAAGGTTCATTTACCCAAATTTCATCCATGCGATGACATCTCGTGTTACTTGAACAGGTTTCAGACAATTTGTCAGGAACATAAACTTGACAAATCTGAATGGCCTAGTAAATTAATGTCATTATTTTAAGGTGAAGCACTTACAGCTATCTGCACTTTGGATAATGCCTCTAGAAGTGACTATGATTCTATAAAGGCATTATTATTGAAAAAATTCCAGCTTATTACTCACGGTTATAGATTAAAATTCAAAACTCTATTGCCTGACTCGTCCAAGGACTTCGCAGAATACATTGCATCTATCAAGCTTACTTTTCAGAGATGGATTGAACTGTCACGAATCGATCATACTTTTGAGTCGTTTATGGATCTCATACTAAGAGATAAGGTTCTCTCTTCAGTCAGTCCAGAATTTTTGACCTATCTCCAAGAGAGGGATCCCCAAACCATTGCTGAAATGGAGATTTTGGGGCGACGTTTCATGATCGCACATCCTGGGAGGAATATAAGCAACTCGAACATCAAGGAAGCATTACCAGTTGCTTCAGCAAAGACTTTATATACAAGAAATCAAAAACAGGGACCACCTGATAATTCTTCAGGCTGGGGACGAAATTTTAGCCGGAATGCCGGAACCTTCAGGGGTCGGTATAACTTTGCATACAGACCATTTCGACCATATAGCCAGGAAAATATGCCTCAACAACAATTTAATGGACCAAACAGAGGCTGGACCAGAACTCAGAATTCCTATTCTAACAGAGGAAGACCAAATTATAATAATGATTGTAATTACCAGAACAACAGGAATAATCAGCACTACGGAGGCTCTCGACCCCCACATAGGTCTAATGCCGCTGTTGAACAATACAACCAGTCAGTTGCTCGGAATCAAGGGTTCGAGACCACGTCGCATGCCAATGCATGCAGTGTTGATCTTTTTAATAAAGCAAATTGCTCTGCTTGCAACACTCTTTTTCAGACAGATGAAGTACCCAGATTAATTTGTGGTCACCCTCTACCAGTACTTACTTCTCTCGATGGAAAATGTTCACTTAAATTTTGCAAGGGGTTTGTTAATCATAGATTTGTTTCTGTCCTCAGGGATACGGGATGCACCACCGTAGGGGTGCGGCAAGCTCTTGTTGATAACTCATGTTACACAAGTAAACAGGTGAAATGTGTTACCTTCAGGGGCACAGTTGAATATTATCAGACTGCCTTTGTTTACATAAACACACCTTACTTCACAGGGAACATTCTTGCTTGTATGTTGGAAAATCCAGTCAGCGAGTTGATTCTGGGTAACCTCCCTGGGCTGAAGGAGTGCTCAGATGATGATATTAAAAATTGGGAAAACCAGCATTTATTGACTGCTAATGCAGTTACTACACGGGCACAGGCTCAGGCAGAGGCCAATGATAGTACGGCATCAGGGAATGAGGATGATGACAATTTACAAGTTTCACTTGTCAGTAAAGAGTCGTTCATTACTATGCAACATAATGATGACTCATTGAAAAAATGTTTCAAGCTTGCTACAAAAGATGATGTTGTGTACAACGAGAGGGCTATTCCCTGGTACACCATCAAAAGTGGTATTTTAATTAGGAATTTTAAAGATACTAATTCCACTGACAAACAACATTTTTCTTTCTTAGATAAGAATAAGTGTTCTTAGGTCAGTTTCTTGCGCTGATTTCAAATCTGAAATCCGTTTATCTCTATCACTTCGGGTTCTTAAGATATTTGTGAATAAATATATTTTTGGGAAACCGTTATTTGCTCCGTTTCATTTTTACTATATAACTTATTAAAAATTAATAAAAAGCAACATAATTCTACTTTTTATACTGCTAAAAGATGCATGACATATGTTACGCGATTTTTCAAATAGTTACTGTATTTTGAAATAATTCTGAGCAAAATATGGCTTCTAGAAGTTGTAGAAATTCGGCTGATCTGTTCTGTTACGTGTGCAGATATTTTACCGATCGTGTTGACCAGAAAAACTTTACACCATTACTAAAGAAAGCATATGAACTTTTTTTCGATTCGAAAGTTGATGATGCAAATAAATCTTGGTAGCCAAATGCAGTTTGTTCGATACATTGGCAGGTTGGTTACGAAAATCGCCGAAGCATAAGTCGATGCCTTTTGGAGTGCCAGTAATATGGCGTGAACATACAAATCACACTACTGATTGTACTTCTGCTTGACAAATATCCATGGTTTCACTTTTAAAACTAGAAAGTCTGTGGTTTATTCAAATATTGAATTGGTTTCGAAACCAGTGCCTCATGATCCAATCACGTGTCCGATCCAAGTACCACCAGAACATAATCCGTTGGACGTGAATGAACCATCAGAAAGTGATAGTTTACCTGCATTAGAAACTAATTCTGACTCAGATTACATACCGGTGAATGATAGTGTTTACTTAATTAACCATTCAGGACTTTCAGATCTAATACGTGATCTCGCTCTTACCAAAGGACAAGCGGAATTACTCGGTTCGCGACTCAAAGAATGGAATCTTTTAGCGCCCAATACTCCGATATCTAAATTTCGTCATAGACACAGAGAACTTGTTCAATACTTTGAGATGGATGATGAAATTTGCTATTGCAAAGATGTAAACGGTCTAATGGTGCACCTCGGTCATGAGCACATAGTCAACGAATGGCGACTTTTCATCGATTCTTCCAAGACTAGTCTAAAAGCTGTGTTATTGCATAACAGAAATTTATTTTCATCAATTCCAGTCACCTACTCTGTTCATATGAAAGAAACTTATGACAATATGGCTATACGTTTGGAAAAAATAAAGTACAATGACTACCAATGGCGGATTTGTGGAGACCTAAGGTCATTGCAATTCTCACGGGCATGCAGACTGGGTATACTAAATTTTGTTGCTTCCGATGTGAATGGGACAGCCGCAACAGACAGGAACATTATGCAAGAAAGGTGTGGCCTATCCGGGATCGTATGCAGCTCGGGCATAAAAATGTAATACACGAGCCATTAGTTAACAAAGACAGCTTCATTTTACCACTGTTACATATAAAGTTGGGGCTCATGAAGAATTTTGTAAAAGCGTTAGATAAAACGAGCAAAGTTTTCACTTATCTTCGAGAAAAGTTTCCGCAATTTAGCGATGCAAAGATAAAGGAAGGTATCTTTGTAGGACCTCAGATTAGGAAAGTTATTGCAGACAAACAATTCGAGAACTTGTTACATGGTAGTGAACTTCGCGCATGGATGGCATTCAAATCGATCGTCGATAACTTTCTGGGAAATCACAAATCTGTTGACTATGTTGCATATTGTTAAGCAGTGCATAGATGCATACAGAATTATGGGCTGTAACATGTCCCTCAAAATCCATTTGCTCGATTCACATCTTGACGTTTCCCCTGACAACCTTGGCGAAGTCAGCGATGAACATGGAGAACGATTCCATCAAGATATCGCCGTAATGGAGTCACGTTATCAAGGACGGTGGAGTGTGACCATGCTTGCCGATTATTGTTGGATGCTTCATCGCGATGTACGCCATGCCATTCACCGACGAAAGTCGACTGCAAAGAAATTCAAGCCTACATAACTGTTATACTTCTTGTACGAATGATGTTGTAATACTGTATGCGTTGTTAAAAAACTTCAATTGCGTATTTCTAGAGATCCCGACCTGATAGAGAAAAACGGTTTGCAGATTTAAAAACAGCGCATTAAAATTGACCAGAAAAACATAGAAATGTTAGAGAAAGAAAAAAAAAGTTTTTTTTTGTTAGTCAGTGTTCTTAGAAAAAACAGATCATGGTGCCAACTAATTTTAGACCTTTTATTTTACAACATGCCCATGATGTCAACTGTGCAGGCCATTTGGGGATAGCTCGTACTAAACAAAGAGTGCTGTCCAATATTTTTCTGGCCTGGGGTCACCAAAGATGTAAAAAACTTTTTGTAGAACTTGCAAGACATGCCAAAGGGTGGCTGTGAAAGGTGCATATCACAAAGCACCTATACAGGCCTTTGATATCTCTTACAGACCATTCGCTAAGATGGCAATTGACATCATAGGACCATTACCAGTAGTATCAGCAAGAGGCCACAGATTCATTCTTACGTGCATTGACATGTGCACACGGTGGCCTGAAGCAATACCACTTAAGAACATCACAACTAGAGATGTTGCTGATGCACTCATGATCATTTTCAGTAGATTGGGATTTCCGGAGGAAATACTATCAGACAGAGGTAGACAATTTACGTGAGAAGTTATGGCACAGGTTATGAAGGATTTTCAAATTGAGAGGTCTCTAAGTAGTGCCTATCACCCAGAAGGGAACGGCACAGTAGAACGATTCAATAAGACACTCAAACAGATGTTGGGTAAGGTTACCTCGCAATGTCCACAGGACTGGGACATAATTTTACCAGCTGTTTTGTTCGCCTATCGGGAATCCCAAACGAACAAACCGGGTTTTCGCCATTCGAATTAATTTTCGGGGCAAAGCCTAGAGGTCCAATGGCAATCTTAAAACAGCTTCTCTTGGGTTCCGAGTTGTCAGAGGAGGTTCAATCCTCTTATAAGTATGGTGTAAATCTACGAAAAAAGATTGTGGAAGCATGCCAGATAGCAGTGGATGCTTCAGAGAGAGCAAAATGAAAAACCAGACTATTCATTAATGAGAAGAGAAAATTACGCTTATTGTGGCCTGGTGAGGAAGCATATGTGCTTCTCCCCACAAAAGAGAATAAACTATTAATTGCATGGAGGGGACCGTATAAAGTGGTTTCACAGTTAACTGATGTTGATTATATTGTGGATATAAAGGGTCAACATAGAACATTTCACATCAATATGCTCCAAAAATTCCATTCTCGACCTGGTAATCTTCAACCAATTTTCGAGGCCATTGATGCGTCTGACTCGAACTATTCCTCACTTGCTGTGATTCATGTTGAGGAGTCTTCATTCGAAGATGTCTCTCTGCCATTATCTTTTGTTCCGCTTCAAGCGTCAGAATCTTGGAGGGACGTTTCTATATCTCCAGATCTATCAGGCAATCAACACACTCAAATTTCTACTCTGTTACAATCCTATCAGGACGTGTTGACTGATATCCCAGGAAGTACTGATGTCATCTCTCATGACATTCTACTTCAAGACCAAACATATATCCGGATAAAGACATATCCCATACCAATTCATTTACAGGCTCAAGTGGATAAGGAAATTGATAACATGCTTAAAATGGTTATTATAGAACCATCTCAATCACCTTACTCCTTTCCACTAATGATTGTTAGGAAAAAAGATAAGTCCATTAGAATCTGTATAGACTTCCGTCGTCTTAAAGGTATAACTTCTACTGATGCAGAGCCTATGCCTGTTCTTGATTCCTTACTGGAAAAGATGTCTGATGCCACATATTTCAGTAAACTTGGTCTTTCAAAAGGCTACTGGCAGATTCCCTTAACAGATAGATCTAAGCCTTACACTGCCTTTTGCCACTCCTAATGGATTATATCAGTGAACTCATATGTGTTTTGGGCTAGTGAACGCACCGGCAACGTTTGTCCGGATGATGAGATTACTATTTGCCGGTCGGCCTGATATCATAACATATATCGACGATATCTGTCTCTTCCACAATTCTTGGCAGGACCATATCTTAGGTCTTCAATCTTTATTGGACATTCTACGCAGTCACCACCTCACAGCTAGACCTTCAAAAGTCCAGATCGGCTATAAAGAAATTTCTTTTCTGGGACATAGAATTTCTCAAGGATTCTTGAAAACAGATGATGACACTGTCTCAAAAATTCTTAATCTTGAGGTTCCTAAAACAAACAAAAAAGTCATGAGTTTGTTAGGTCTAATCAACTTTTACAGGAAATTCATTCCTCGGTTCTCTGAATTAACTTCCGTTTTGTCATCTTTGCTGAAAAAGGGATGTCCTAACAAAATAGTCTGGACACAGCCATGTCAAGATGTATTAAACCGTATTAAATTTTCATTTTCAAAGGCACCAATATTGAAACTGCCTAATCCATTTATTTCCTTTACTCTCATGTGTGATGCATCTCAATATGCGATAGAAGCGTCTTTGATGCAACTCCACAACAATGTTTTGCATCCAGTATTGTATGTAAGCTGCAAGTTATCTTCAACAGAAGCGAAAAACCCCATTCTGGAAAGAGAGCTCCTAGCTATATCATGGAGTGTTGCCAAACTACAGAAATACTTGATTGGGGCTCCATTTGTCATCGAAACAGACCCCCAAGATGGAGAAAAATCTGAGAATCTGTCATATTCAAGTTAGTTGACTTCGACAACATATAGGTACACTTATACTTGCCATATTTGACTATCTTTATGTTCATTCCATGAGACTGTGATTCGGATAGTTCAAGGTCTTTGGTTACAGCAACGAGTATGCATGGATTAACTTGCATTATGTGTTGGTATGAAACTTTATCGGTGATGGAAAGTCAAGGGACACTACAGAGCGTATAACTTTTCCTACAAAGGACATTTAATCATCCTCAGGATTCAGGTACTTCGCAGTACAACATTTGTGAACCAAAGAAACTCTCCAGGGCATAATTTTATTACCTTTTATTTGATAACCCCATGAGGACATGACCTCTGTGTTGGTAAAGTACAAGTGATTACAGCAATAAAATCATAAATTATATGTAATAAAGTCATAATTAGTAAAGTGTAACGCGTCTTCTTCCCTGCGCCAGAAAAAACGCATTGATTTAAGCAGAAACAGAAACTTAGTGAGTACGCCGTTTATTATAAAGCGGCTCCAAATTGAAGAAAAAAGGCTCCCGAAAGGGAAGCAACAGGAAAAGAAGATTGGCTGCAGAAAGGGAAGCTGAAAGAGGAGGAGAAGAGATTACAGAGGGAGCACGAGCTACGACTCTAAAAGAGTTCGAATTTCAAGGCCATGCTCCTGAAAATGGTGCCATCCCCTTCTACTATCCGATCCGATGCTACTGCTAGTCACTGGGGAGCTCTCAACATTCAGCTATGGGGTTCCATTTAGACCATTTTGTTGAGATAGCGGACGATGACATTGAGTCATTTTTGTCTAGATTTGAGGTTTTAGCCACCACCTATGGGTTGTGAGAAGCAGAAAGGACTTGGAGTTTAAAGTTATCTCAGAGGGCTTGAGTTTTGGGGAACTTCTTATGAAGTGTTTTGCCCCAAAGATGAGCAAAGACGACCAAGACAATTATGACATATTAAAGCAGGCTCTTTTGCTAAGCTATGAAAAGAACGGAGAATTCGATGGATTTTACAGGATGCAAAAGTTTAGGAATGCCCAAACTACTGTCGGGTGAGACCTATCATCCAGGTTCTCTGCACACGTTTAGAGACGTATTTGGAGAAAATGGATGCCTGCTCTGGGGGGAAAACCCAAGATCTTAAAGAGGATATGATTTATATTGAACAATTGAGAGAGTCCATGGCTCCAGACTGAGACAAGTTTCTCATGGAACAAGGTGCAGAGAGGCTGGAGTGGGAGTTAACTTAATGTCGCCGAGTTTAAGGTATCAGGCAGCTCCCAGGCAGAGGTAAGCTGGCTCGCTAAAAAGAAACAGTATTGACAATTTTAAGGGCCCCACAAAACTCTCTCTTAGATATGAATAACAAAGGATCAGGGCACTAAACAATCGGCCGCACCAGGTAAATGCATCAATTTTGATAGGCCACGCATTGATGATTTTAGAAAAAAAAACCTACAATTCAATGATGCCGAGAAAACTTTATGATGAAAGAAAACCTTTTCATCGAAAAAGGTAGATTATATTGCCAATGGTGTAAGAGGGAAGGTCATGACATGAAATTTTGTCATAAGAAAAACCTCTGGATTTGCTGCTATGAAGGATGGGGAACAAGGGAGGAAAGGACAATGTCCTACTGGACAGCAGGAACCTTATCACCCCCAGTGTGTGAGGATGTAAGTCTGCAATGGGCTGATGTCCACCATTATGTGTGTCTCTATGATACAGGCTTAGATTTTACGCGATCTCCACGTTGTCGAGTCTCTCACCCTGGTCGCAGGCCCAGCATCAGTATGTTTATACACAACTGGAAACAGTGGATGAATTCAAACTGGGGAGAGTAAGGATTGTAGCGCCTTATGAAACTTTCCCGTCGTGCGAGGATAAAGTGGAAAGCAAAACTGCCGCCTATGTGGCAAGGTGTAATCAGTGCCGTTGAGCAGCAGTGATCGAATCGCAGCAATATAACTCTATGACATCATCATGCGGGTGCTAGATCATGTCTTCTTCGGGGTAAATACCCTAGGAGATCAATAGTGTGGCTACTTAGGCAACAGTAGCGTCCAGACCACGATCTACATGTCAAAGAAATGAATGAAGTGAGAACAATATTAAGTATACTCATAACAAGAAAGAACAGTACACCAAGATAAGATTTGCACCATTATGCATGTACATGCTAGATGAGGCTAGGCCACAGGCCTGAGGACCAAACTCACCTCATGACTTGCGTCTCAACAGCTCGCTTGCCCTAAACCTCCCTTATACCCATCCCACTCCAGGCAATGGGCGAGGTTTTATATGATACGCAACCAAATTGTTCTATAGGAAGGACTGGATGTCATGAATTACAGAATGGTACATCCTGCGTCAGTGGGCTTCTTCACACTTACGTTCATTATAAGCGACTAATGTGCTGCTTCCGGAACCACGAATAGTCATGCGATTCCACTTCAGCGCGCTCTAATACTGGGGATCCCCCCATCAGCCGCAACAGGGATAGCAGAATCTCGCTTTCGCACACTAGCTTCCTGGCCATAAGGCAATCAAACAGGAAGATATCATAACGAGTTATAGGATAAATTTCCCTAGCCCAGAGTCGTCAACAGAGTCTCCGATTCCCTCACTTCAGCAACTTTGGAACCTGCTCCTCCAGCAAACCTTCCCTAAGCGGAATATGCCCGATTCGTGTGCGGACACACCTTTTGATTGAGAGTTAGCCCGTGCCGACACATATTGTGGGACCTACTCACTCCGGATCCGAACGAGGAACGGAAACAAGTTTACATCCTGACCTCTGCGTGGACACTTGTATCACTAGAGTGGGGAGAGGCGGTAGACCCTGTTCTGTTCAACCATTGACTCTAGAACAATTGTCGACCCACCAGAAGCCGCGATTATTACACACATTTACTAACAAGGTATAGGCTTTTCCGCATTCCAAACTCATGTGAATGCACGTAATCGGCACTCACAGTTTAAGGTTGATAAACTAAACAGAAGAAGTTTTCACAGTTGTATACATTCCGGCCAATACAGGCACATCCATTGAAGTACTGTACCATCCTCCCCAAGCGAGACAAGGCAACGGTAGAGAGGATTTCAACTGGCGACTCTCTCTGTCCTGTCCCTAGAGCAAGCTTGGCCGTGATGGTCCACATGAAGAAACCTCACGACATACATATGGCAACTAATACCAATGCACGCCGCGTCTCTATGCGCTTTATCGCGTGAAGTACCCACTAGTAATTCTAAACCGAGGAATTGGCTTCCGGCCAACATTCGTATATGGTTGACAGTCGAAGGACCAATAAAAGGATCCACTTTCGAAGCTCTGATGTAAGAAACGCTGAAGCAGATGAGCAAAAGGCTTGATAGCGGAAAATATGTTGACTTTCATCATACCAATATCGTGCAATGAGTTGACCACGCTCGATCTCCTAAAAACTGGTCTTGGGAAAACTTAGCAAATCGCATAATCTTAGAGACAAGCCAGAAAAAACATGCGGATGCCTATTTTAACTAGTAAGACTAAGGATAGAGAATTATTTGTGGTGAGGAGAAAGTCAAATGCGTTCTTCTACTACTGGCCTAGCAAATAAAAACTAAAATTTTCGGTGGCAAGATGATCCATATACATGTGTCTAGAAGAGGTGTCTAGAACAAATTTAAAATCGACAAATGAAAGGGCGAAGAGAAGAGTTCTTGGTATACTCATAGTGAACCTTCAAAAGATAGTATACCGCCGACAGAGGAAAGTG
This sequence comes from Oreohelix idahoensis, assembly GCA_024509875.1. Taxonomy (NCBI): domain Eukaryota; kingdom Metazoa; phylum Mollusca; class Gastropoda; order Stylommatophora; family Oreohelicidae; genus Oreohelix; species Oreohelix idahoensis. The sequence continues at coordinate 140,273 of JAMPIV010022914.1, forward strand.
CCACGGGCATAAGGAAACACCCTTAAATTGATCCAGTGTCGCATAGCATTAGGACATGAAAGATAAGAACCCAGCCTCACATCCCTCTATGAGTACCCCTAGAAAACAATGATGAGACAACCGGCCACAAGTAAAATAGTCATCGTAAACACTTGACGCAAAAAACAGAGAGCGAAACAGAGTTCAAAAGGTACTGGAACGTGATCAATGAACGGACGTGTTAACAGAACACAACACGGGGACACCCGTAAACTTGGTTCATAGAATATGACCATGAAAAATAGTAGAAACCGCATCACCTTGATCTGTTTATGAGAAGCCTACAACGACCCCATCCCAGTTTGCCTAGGAGAAAAGCCTTTGAATAGAGAGTAGATTGAGTACCTATTGCAGACGAGCGCAATTATTACTCATACAGCTAGCGAATTCTCCATATAGTTCACCTGTGTGGTTTTTGTCATGAGAATACCACTCTGTGACGAACTATCGCTCATGTGTCATAAAGTCACAGGGCAACACGGATTGCACTTACCTGACAAAGAAAAAAAAGAATCAGTGCGATCCCCTTTCCTGACACAAAATCCATCTTATTTGCCTGGCATTAACACCAATGCAATAATATTTTTTCGAAGGTGGCATCTGAGCAGAAGTGACTAATTAATCAGGATACACAGTGCGAAGCCTGAGGTCAGTCCTTATTTGTGCGTTTCTAGGCACCATTCGATGAAGGACATTTATGAACTTTTCAACATTGTTACCTCCTTTTGGTTAGAAAAATGCTGCTGAGTAGTATCTTATCCCTAGGATGATTAACCGAAAATTTCGTTGTTGGATCCATTAAATAACCCATGCATCACAAAGAACCTTTTATTGGAAGACATCCTCATTTGCTACAGAAACATGCTTGAGCATACACGATTAACTCTTTTTGACTGTGCTGGTTGATAGGACTAAGAGAGGGCAGAATTTGACGGCTAGACCAACAAAATGTTGTATTGGTTGTTAAAGAGTTGGAGTTCTTGGGACACTATACTGTGTTTCAGGGTAGTTTGACCCCCTGAACCCCAAGAACCTTGAAAAATTGCTGAGACCACTAGGCCACAAACAAAGAAAGACGTGGTGAAGATCTTTCGTGTCCAATTTTGTGGATTCTATCAGAAATATATCAAAACTTTCAAACTATTTGTGACTCCTCCCCTATGACGATTTTAACACCGCCTCTGGGCCGACCTCATTTCAAACCCAGGGACGCCTCCTCTGACGGACCTTTTAACTCGCAAGGCTCTGCAAGCCGACAGCCACGCACTGCTAAAAATCCTGATAGAATTGTAATTTGTATTGTACAAGTCAAAAGCGACAGCCCAATGTCAGGTTTAGCTTATAAAATAATCTGAGATTTCGCCCTTCGAGTATTCTACCTGTTTTATCTATTTGCCGAAGAGTAGAATTGTTTGGTCAAGCTGAAAAGCTACCTTACATCTTTCAGAAAGCCTATTCTTGAAATTATCCTGATTTGAGTCAGGAAATTTGTGGTGAGAAGTGACGCAAGCAAATGTGGGCCTGAGGGGCTACGTTGTTGCAAATTTCATCGTCACCAGAGGGAGAGCATGAACCACAGTCGCTTATGCTCAGCCGCAAGATTAAACAAAAGCGGAGCAAAACTATTCAACAAGCGAAAAAGAATGTCGTAGCTTTTTGATCTGGGCGGATACTAAAGTTCCAGATCTATCTATATGGTAGAAACATTTGTGGTCCAAACGGATCATCAGCCTCTCGTATTCTTATCACAGGCCAAGCATGAAAATGCCAGATTATTAAGATTGGTCGCACGTTATTAACTACAGCCATATCAATTTAAACCATTGAATATATTCCTGGGTCACTGAACGTGAGTGCAGATCTTCCTCAGTAGGCCATCCCTGTGATCCAAATCAGAGTATTCACGCCAGGCGTAGGAGTTGATTTTATCTATGTGTATCACTGTTTGGAACTAGCATCAGGCAAGTTCTTAAGTGTGGGAGATGTGTGGTAAAGTACATGTGATACCGCAATATAAAATCATAAATTATATGTAATAAAGTCATAATTAGTAAATTGTAACGCGTCTTCTTCCCTGCGCAGAAAACGCATTGATTTAAACAGAACACGAACTTAGTGAGAAAAATCTTTATATCGCCGCGTGGGTAGCATTAGCATTTAAAACGCAGCCCGTCAAGGGTGTTAACGATAAAAATTTGAAAATTCTACTAACGTAGGGGTTCTATGGAAAGATAGAAGAAGAAAACACACGGAATGCATAAGATTGAGAGAGAGCGGACACCTGCTCGCCGGCTTATTGTCAAGTGTTAGAAGTTTGAATTAGCTACTCGGCCAACAGTGCGAGACGAGGCCGATAGCTTTGTGTCGAAAACGAGTTGAAGTCGCAAGTTTGAAAATTTAAAAATACCCCGCCAGCCAAATACATTTCCTAACCACAGACACTGTGGAAAAATAAATATATATAATACACACACGCATAAATACTTCCTATCGGAAAAAAGGAAGATCTGAGGCGATTTTTATAACATTCAAGTAGTTGAAACTGATGAAAAACAACGAACACCAAAATGGAAAATATATTGAATTCTTTATTACTAGAATTATGATCATAACAAAAAGTTGGCTAGTCTAAGAGCTGGTCTTGTCCTGATTAATAATAATATGCTTTCGAATCAAAAATCCGACAGATAGAAATACAGTTATGGACAAAAGACAGTATTTGTTCGTACAGACAGACCACACATGCTCGTTTGGACTTGCACTAACGGTGACTTTTTTGACGCGTCCTGGAAAAAGGCAGGAAAGGTTACAAGTAGTCTGTTGTAGAAAGGAGCAGAAAAGGGGGAGATTAAATTATGGGGATGGCTTTAACACAAGTATATTTAGCAGTAGAAATCTAAGAGAGGAGATAGAGAGAAAAAAACTTGGGTAGTGTCCAAAAATCAAGTCTGTTTTTGCTTTTAATTTCAAATTTCAAAATTGTTGTTCGTTTATTGGCCAAAGCCTTTCATATTATTAAGAAAATTCAATGGCTTGACGCCATTTGTAGAAGATAGTCCCGAGAGCAGGAGTTGTGAATTTTGTGATAAAAGTGATTAGCCTTATTAAAGCAAATATATCTGAATTAGTATAGGCATCACAGTCCAGCCAGCAGTACATCTGGAATCTGCCTATTCAAACTGCCTGTGTTTTTTTCATATTGAATTCTGGTAATAGACCGACATTATTCATATATCTTTTGTTTAAAAATGTGAGTGAGAGATGCTGCCATCACGACTAAGTAAAATCAGGTCGCAAGCTAGATCTATGCAGGGCTTGAAAGAGAATTAGGATATAACACATTTGCCAGTTTTGTAAATGCACATGTCTGTGTGAAATAAAATGTTTTCTTAGCTTTGGTGACCAGAGGGACACAGCTCACCTATCCCATTGTATGGTAGAAAAGAAAGATTAATAAGATTATTGCAGATGCAGTGCCGCCTTTGTAGGAGAGACATGTGAACAACACTAGTACACTGTGGAATGGATGTGCTGGATGGGGTCCATTGGATATGACCCAGCTCTTTATTTCTTATGTATGCTCTTTTGTATATAAAACACAGTCTAAATCAAGATATCACCCAGGAGATATTTGTTTCATTATTTCAGGGTCTTATCTGGCACTTAGTCCGGTGTCCAGAGTTCTATGTGAAAGCTGTTGAGGTGTTTTGGAGTCCATCGTAGTGATAGGGGTTCGCCAGTTTCCCCCTATTACATTTGGAGCAGTGGTCATTCGGCAGAAAGAAATTCAGACAGTTCCAGTGGGTCAGATAAGTGAAATATCTGGTACCCTAACAGTACATCAGCTATAAGAGCAGCATACCCTGTATTCAAGAAAATAAAACATTTCCCTGGTGAAATTAAACAGAGACAGGTTTATTTTAAAGAGACTGGGAGTGATTATAAGAATCCCAAACAGCCATCCAGTGTTAGAAACTAGTAATAGACAGATTTAGTAACACTATTAGTTTAATGAAACAGTATTTGTTTGGACACTTGTCCCTGTGGGTCTAAATTTACATTTGTATATATATCTTGAATTCTTTTCATTTTTAAAGTCCTGACCAGAAGAATACTAGGTTCTGGGACTAAATAAATCATACAGAAAATTATTAAGCTTGTACAAATTTATCTGAGGTGTTATTTCCTTAATCAAACCTAGACCTTAATAACTCTTGTTTTGTGTAGAGGTGTATTATTGTTAAAGTACCATCACACCACACTGACATAACCCTAGACATTAGATGTAGCTATCAGACATACTAGTCAAAAATAGGCCTGATTGAGGTCATAAGGTGGTAGCAGAAAGGTTCCCTGATAACTCAACCCAAAATTTGTTATAATCAGGGACCTTCACAGCTGACCTCGGTCAGTACAATTAAGGAAACATATCAACAACATTTCATAACATCAAAACCCACCAAGATAAACTGTGAACTTGAACTATACTTCATGGATTTATGAACACTCACAATTTTTGTGCTCAACAAACTTAATAGTGATATTTACCTAATATATTCTTCTTTTTTTTGGACACATTAATTTTTATTACTATCTTTGTGCTTAGACTTTGATTAATGGACACACAAGGGTTTAAGAAGGAGAATCTCTACGCATGGTCTATGTACTCTGCTTTACTAATCTTCTTGCATCTACTGAAGTCTTATACCATCTGAGCATCTGTCTTGTCTTCATTGACATTAACTACTTTTACCAAACTACACAGGGTCGCGAGGGCTTATTGTGCTTGTCTTAATCATCATGGTATATCATCCATTGAGATTGTGAATAAAGACTCATGTGAGAGAAGCAAACAAAACATAATATGAATGAAAAAAAAAATAGAAAACAGAAAACATTTTTCTCTTATCATGAAGGTATTACATCATGTACTTCATTGCATGTGGCTTATAACTTTCATATATTATGTCATAATTACTTAATGGTCATCTGTAGCATAATTACTTTGCAAATGTATTAAGTTACAATATTCACTCAGTCTATGACCTAACAGGACTTAGACCAAAAGTATCTGACATTAGAGTAAAAATGATTGACAGGTATGGATGGGTTCATATAACATGTAGTCTTAGTTACTGGAAGGCAGGTCATCTACTTCTTATGTGTCAAATTGTCTCGACTTGAGTAAGACTTAGGCTTTGATATTTTCATATCAATGTCCTCACTTTGTGTTAAATTTGGCTTTCTCATGACAGGCACAGGTGTTGGAGTACTTCCTGTTCTCCTCTCGTATTATATTTGAACTGGCTACTTGGCACTGGAACCTCACTTTATATTTTGTTTACCTACCTCTGAGGAAGAAAAATTTCATTTTTCTCCTCAGACAGGGGAGGGGGGAAGATGTGACGTACATATTATATGCAGGTATTCATTTCCTTATATCTAGCTATTAAATAGCTTCGTCCACAAGTTTTTATTACCGTCTGTCGCATTGCGGCAGATACGATGTCACTAATTAGAATGCAAGAGAGGTCAAAAGTAGGGGAGATGATAGCCAAGGGTTCACGGGGCATTGGGCGGTGTGTCGTGGAAGAGTGAGGATGCATGTGTAAATTGCTCCGAGATATTTCAGATGTCGGTGTGTGTGATAAATATGTTCTGAAGTTAGTCTTGTCATCCTGGAATGACAGAGTGCCTGATTCATTCACAGGATAGGTAGATGAGTGGATAGAAATGATATAGTGATGTTTGCAGACTGAAGACGGGCGATGTTCCTGTTCTTATATATTCGTATGTTCATAAATACAGCTGATTACAGGACTGGATCTCGACATTTACTGACAGACTGTTATATGCCAGTATCTGTATTTGCCCTATGCCAAGGGAGTTAGAGATGTGTAGTGAAAGAGGTCTTACAAGTAATACTTCATTGGAGCATACGTTTTATTCATAATAAACATGTTCGTGATGTGAATAAGCTGGACGTTTCTTCAATTCTTGTGTAGCTGTGTATGTAGCAAGTTTAAGGACTCTCGTATGACCACTTGGCTACTGCTGATATGTTTACTCTTCCATGAATTAAATCATTAAACCTAAACGCAAGTTGGAGAACGCCATATATATATATATATATATATATATATATATATATATATATATATATATATATATATATATATATATATATATATATACAAGGTATATATATATGTAAGAGTTCATATCATGTAGAGGTGTGTGCCCAAGCGATATCAGGTTATCGTTTAAAAGTAAAAGTACTCGTATAGCAGAAACATACAAGATCCAATTTTTTAGGAGGTGCCGTGACCAGTGTTAAGTCCTTTTTCGCATAGGAGTTGAGTGTGTGAGACTTAAAATAGTTGGATGCAAGTCTAATTGTATTAGATGCACCATGTGTGCGCATCTTAGTAAGTAGTGTAAGTTTAATTAATTACGTATTAATTTTTGCACTAAAGAGCGCAACTTGGTGCGATCGGTTTTAATTGTTGCAAAACAGCGCTGACGCTGTTGAGATGCCAAAAAGCCGGTTGATGAAGACAGACGTCTTCCAACAAAGTTCGTGGAAAGTCTTACCCCCATGGCGTGGGAAGACTTTATGATTTATTTGATATGCTACCTTCCAGGGTGAAGTGTTAGCCTTAGCCAATTCTGGCTCGTTCGTTTTCCAGTATCTCAATTTGATACCATTTGTAAATTCTCAGCAAGATCTTGGTAGGGCTTCGGCACGCCTCTTCATGGCCTCCCGCTAGTGTGTCTAGATCCACTACTGGGCTAGATTTGAATCATTACACTGTTGAATCTCCAGTGAAGATATCCAGCATTTAATTACTTGTTAAATTGGAATCTGTAATGTACAAGAAATATTTACCGCAATACTCCCACCGTCCAAGAGACGTCGGCGGTCAGTGAGGTCGGTCAAATTGGACATTGGTGTCATGAATATATAAACTACATGATGGATTTAATTTGCAACCTTTTGATATAAGAGTATGTATACTCTTGATGTTGTCATCCTCGTCTTCGTGAAATAAATCGATATTGAAAACTGACATACAAGCCATGGTTCCAATGTATATCACTTGTACGCTGGTCAACAACCCAGTTATTGCCGTTAGTATATATTAACATTGGTTCATCTGTTCAGTCCACATTACACTACAATTCGCGTGTATACAATAGTCGGCCACCTGTGAGCCCGACAAAGCTGACAAAGCTTAAGTCAGCAGCAATATTGACAGTACCAACAGTGCAACATCTAAGTCACGTTAAAACCGAATCAACAGCTGGTGGCCCAGTATAAGGGGAAAAGAAAATGTTTTCTGTAATCAAGAACTCATGCTGCGAAAACTGATACTGCAATTTGATTATATCAAGTTATCAAAAAACGTCAAGATCCTTCAAAGTTGCAACTTCAAGGACACGCATTTTCTCTTAACGGTCAATTTTCTTTTCGACCTTCAAGTGATCCAGACGAATATCCACTTTCAAGATCAACTGTGGACTGCATCACGTCCTGTATTCAAGTTCATACATGCAACACCCGAGAACCATCAGCGCTAGCTTTGTGAGGGCCGGGATATTTTTTCTTCTTAAAAAGATAAGTGGTCGTTGATTGTTTGTACTCTGTACCAATTATTGTACTGTTTTTCTTTCAGTGTACCTTAGTTTTATGATTCACTTTGTTTGTGACCGTCATTCTCAATCTTGTTGTCGTTAATTTTTATACAAATTTATTGTTTATACCTTGTGTTGTTACTTGTCTAGTTTTCTCCCTCGCAGTTGTCATTGCATTCTTTGCAAAAGTAGTTTTATTTCTGCTTTATTGTTTAGTTGATTCTGCGATTGTTCTCATCTGTTGCTTAGTATCTTGTCTTTGTAACTGTTGTTCTCAATGTCTACATCTAGCGTTATTTGCCTTATATGATTTATTACTTGACTTTAATGCCCGATTCAATAATTGCATAATAATTAGGAGGTAATTTTAATATTCCAGTAAATATAGGAATTTATATAAATTCTGTGGACAGGAACCTGTTACACAGTATTTAAAGTATAATTTTGATTTCTTATGAAAAAACTTGACTAGGTGAATACCTACATAAAATTAGACATTATGTCTACACTGGATGATCTTCTCCAGGATGGTGAATATGATGGATTGCAAGGCCCAGATCTTGAAGATTTTGTACTGAACCGTTTCTTATGTCATACGGCATCAGATATGGAGGAGTTTGTGGATTTTAATTTTAATTCTGTTCCTCATATATTCATGGCTAAGAAACTAGCAGAATTAATGCGTGAGCATCTTCTTTTTTTCTGGCAAAATACCTCCATATACCACATGGTCAGGTATTAAATAACATACACCGCGCTATACGCGACGACAATGTTCATGAGAAACAAATAAAAGACAACAAACGGTGTAAGCAGGAAAAGGTGACATTTTTAGAAGATAATGCTGAGGAGAGCAAAATAAATGAGTCGTCGGAGGTCCTTGAGGACAGTGAGAGATTGATTGAGAATTTAAACGAGAAGGTGAGGGCACTAAATTTGCAGGTCGAGGTTGATAATTCAAACTTCAGATCCTTACAAGTAGAACTGGCAAACTCTAAGGAGTCGTTAGAGACTACCCTGATGAAGAATAAAACTTTGAACTCTGAGATTCAAAAACTTCAAGATAACGTTGCAGCATGTAAGAAGAAACTTGCAAAAACCGGTAATGATTTAGATGATAAGATTGCTTGTATTAAATCAAATTTTTTTAAAGCAAAAGAAGCTTTGACAGCACGGATTCAGACACAGGCTGCTCAAATTCAGGGTCTTGTGGTTCAAGTTGCCCGACTACAACCACATATGGTGGTGGAAGCACATAAGAAGAGTTTGAAGAAAATGGCAATGAAAAAGACAGCCATGAGAGAGGTAGAATTAGCAACGAGGATACCGCGTGAAATGCAATCTCGTGTTCCTCAGCTTCAGGAGATGAGGTTGGAGATCATTCGTGTCGAATCGATTGTTCAGGAAAAGAACATAGCGACCCATAACAAGGAACAGTCTTATGTGCAACTCGAAAATGAGTATAAGGAAACAATGATCACATCTGATGCTTTATTGCATAAAGAAAAAAGTAGAACGATCGAACTCAACAAGGTAAATACCAAACTAGGTGAGAAACTCTCACGGAAAAATTGTGAACTTATTAAGTTACGTAATAGGGTTGAGGGCTTATTGGATATCGTTTTAAAGCATACGCATTTATCACCCTCAAGAGACGATAGGGGTGAAGTGCAACATGCAAACAATACCAAGGGTGGTGTTAACAGGTCATCTCGCCTTTGTAAAGACAAAACTAGTTTTCGAGGCAAATACAATTTCCCTCGTGATCACGTTAATGGTGTCAGTGGCCCCAGTAAACAAATCACTGCCTTGTCTGAAACTACTTCGTGGCGCAAGACTAACCATTGCATTAATGTTGTGACGAACTGTCCAACAAATAAACCTAAGTCCACGGGGAAAAATAAGTATCATAAACAACATGATAAGGCTACTTCTTGTCGTCAGAAGCCAAACCTACATAGTAAACACGACGCCAACTTCCATGATCTGATTCGTACAATTACAGACCAGTCTGTACAATGTGATCATAGCGTGACCGATTTCGTTCATACTGGTTCCATTTACTTTGATAAGAATCGCTGTACACAGCTTTGTCTTCAAAAGACAGTCAATCCTGATGTTGGGGAGGCATCGACTGGTCCTACCGGGCGGTCTGTTATGACATGCTCAGATATGACTAATGGTACTGTTCAGCACCCTGTTGTAACAGTCATTCCTTTAGATCACAGTAAAAACTCTGATAAATTTCAGGTAAGGGCTTCACAGACCAACCGTGCATCGACTCTTCAGAGCCATGATAAATTTGTAACAGGGGACAAAACTATTAGTCCTCGTTCCAAACATAATAACAATTCTGTTCGTACCAAACAGGATTCTATCCTACCTGTACACAGTAGTTTCGCTGGTGCTGTTACTCATCATACTCAGCACAGTCAGTATGATGCACCTATTAGGCACATTCCCATATGCAAAATACAAATAACCAAGAATCTCCCTCGTTAGAGAGAGCATACCATCCACCTAGAGCACGATTTTGTGCTGATAACGCGCATGTCGTGGGTTCGATCCCCACATATGGTGGTGTTATTACACGCTCACGCACCGTATTAGTGCGCAACCTACCACCTCATACTCCATGGCGTGCAGTGGCTAATTTTTTTCCCTTCACTGCAAACGTAAAATTTGTGCGTGTTTTGCCATCTCACAATATCAGGTATGATGAGGCTTTGGTATCCTTCTATACCAATAGCGACGCTCGTATGGTTGTTGAGCGGGACAATGGTGCTTCTTTTCACCACCGTTCCCTCAATTTGCAACTGGTTCCTAATTCTGCTACACGCAGATATTGATACGTTTCTCTTTGCCGCATAGCCACTTGCGCGACTTTCTACTTATACTATTAAATTATTCGGAAAATCTTGTCGCCCTATGTTGTTACTCGAATCATTTACCTTTTCGCTACTTTCAAAACTACCTTTTCGCTTTTGTTGAAGAAAGGGTCACCAAATATGATTCGGTGGTCCCCACAGTACCAGACCACATACGGTAAAATAAATTTAAATTCTTGCGTTACAAATATAACACTTTTGCCAAAAAGAACGTTTCGTTTCTTTATTCACAGTAACGTGTTTATGATGGGACTCGGAGTTGTGCAAGTGCATAACTTCTATCGTCAATGGATTGAAACTACACGACTCAAGTCTACGATAAACGTCACATTGTTACCCTTGTTTTAATCGTTACGCTTACTGCTGAGACTTTTTTTTTGTTATTTCGTCACTACTGCGGACGATTATTGGACTTACGAGTGCATACCTCGCGAATTTCATTCCTGCACGAGTCTCTATCATCGTCAGTAATTTGGTTTTCGCTACTCGAGCCATCCGCAATCCTGACACCTCAATGGATTATTTTTTCTCTCGAGGCCAACTAGACTCTACCGAGCCTCTACACACTTCAATTTACGATGCCACTAAGCGGCCAGTGGTCTAAGATGACGTCATTTGATGCTTTGCATTCTCCTGCGTTGTGCTTGTTTTACAATGTACCATTTACACAATGACATCATTAGACGATATCGTAATACCTCACATTTTTATGTGTTTTCAATAACATTGAACTATTAATGACTTCGATCAATCGCCATTTACTTGTGTACGATTTATATCGAAAATGACTACAATAACTGATTCAAAATTTTCTCACTCGTGAAGTTATTAATATTGGAATTTAAAACATTGCATTCTTCGCACCATGTTTGGACACATTTTTTTTTGGGTGCTCTTCATTTCAATTAACTCTCGGTAACTGTGTTGGTGCAACATTAACTATTGTGTTATATACTAGTATTCCTAATTGACATCAACTGAACTTATTTGATAAATGAATGATTACAGAACATTTGACTTTCATAGATACTAATATTTTTCGTTCACTCTATACGAGCTTAAGACAATCTTCCTTACCGACGTGGTGATTTCTTGACAATTTTAATAAATTTAAATATAAATTACTTGGTAACATTTTAATATTCCATAACGATGGGAGACATTTAGGTCATTCGTGTTACCTTGAATGGTTTAGTATTCGAGATACGCTATTACATATCACCTTAATTATTTTACAACCGCGCATCATCAGCGCTTGATAATTTTTGGAGCATTGAAATAATTCATGTGGCCATATTGGCATACTTACTTAAGCTGTATAACTAATTCTCCTATGCACTCCTTGGATGGTGTTGATTGATTCTCGTGTTTTAGTTTTAAACATTGAATTTATTTAATTGTTTCTTCCTCTTACACACATACGCATCCTTACATTACTCAATTCAATTTTGTTCATTGATTGCCATTCTCTCTTTAGCATCTTGTTTGCTTGCTATCGCCATTTCTTTACCATTTCTTCATTTTTCGCTACTATTATTTCATTATTTCTTTTGCCACATCTTAATTGGTGTTTTTTACAATTTGGTACATTATCTCTCTCATTTGAATTGAGTATTTAATTTCTTTTCATTTCTTTACCTCTTCATCATTTTTTTACTATTATTTCATTTCTTTTGCCACATCTTAATTACAATTTATTTGAAATTTATTTAATTTCTTTTCCACTCTTCCATCCCAATTATTAGTTTGTTATTAATTCAATTTACAAAACATGTGCATTTTACAACAAAAGAATTTGAGAAAAGTACATGTTATGTAAAGACTCGCGAGTATTTACCTGTACTTTTGTACACATCAAAAATAGTTTTATTTTCCCGGCTTGTACAATATTCGCAGTAGAAAAAAATTTGCCCATCGCTCACACACATACACACTCACGCACACACAAACCGTTTTTTTGCTGCTACTATTTACGACTTTCAGCGTTGGCGTTAGAATTTCAGTGGTTTTCTTGGTTTGGTTTGTTTGAAGTTTACTACGATAATCTGGCCTTCCAGTCCCATAAATAAACAAGAGTGTCAAAGATATCCTAGATTTATAATCTGGCGCAAAATGCCAAGGTCAGGACACATTTACAGAGCAAATTTGGTGAATGTAACTTATTCTAAGAGGTGTAAAGAGAGGATCGTCTTAGACCGTTTATCTCAAATCTGACACGGTTCAGTTGGCGTAGGATTTGGAGAATTTGCATTTGGAAAGTTTTTGACATGAAAGACTGGACAGGCTTACCAAAGGCCAAACTAGTCATGAAGCTAGAGAGTAAGGAGAGGGGAACGAGGGGGTTATTTTTTTATTATTTGTATTTTGAACAACTACATGGGCTTACCAAAAGCAAAGCATGAAGCGAGAATTGAAGGAGAGGGGGAAGCAGGGGGTTTGGACCTTGCTTCTACTTCTTTCTTTTTTTTTTTTTTTTTTTTAAACACCTTAATCCTATCTCCCAATTACATTTCATTGTATTGAACATTCTAAATAAAGGGTTTGATTTATTTATATCAGCACTTGGTGCCGTGACTATATATATATATATACGAGGCGTGTTCAAATGAAACCCGTCCCAGTGGCTTTATAACAAATATATGTAAGGTACATCAGCAGGAGTAGTAGAATTAAATACAGCAATTGTTATGAAGCAAGTACTCACTGGGGTTCTTTAGAAATAGTCACCATAGGCATTCAGACACGCATCCCACTGCATGGGTAGACGGCGGATGCCGTCCGAGAAAAATGACTTTGGTTGCTTATTGAACCATTTGGTCACCGAGGCCCTGACATCTGCATCGGAGTCGAATCGTTTTCCCTTTAGAGATTTTTTTAAGGGTCCGAACAAATGAAAGTCACATGGTGACAGATCGGGGCTGTAGGCTGGGTGTGGCAGAACTTCCCACCTTTTCCTTGCTAGCGCTTCCTGACAATTTTCGCTACATGTGGACGAGCATTGTCGTGCAACAGAATCACACCACGCGAAAGCATGCCGGGTGGTTTATTCTTGATGGCTGTATGCAGGTTGTCTAGTGTTTCTTTTTAGCGGATGGCATTGATGTTCAAGCCAGGCTCTTTAAAGTCAACCAATAGAAGCCCTTCATGGTCAAAAAATGCGGTCAGCATAACCTTACCGGCGGAAATCTGTGACTTTAATTTTTTGGGTGTTTCATGTTTCCATTGCATGCTCGCTGTTTTGCTAAATGGCTCAAAGTGGTGGCACCACGACTCATCGCCTGCCACTATGCGCAACAGAAATGCATCACCCTCCTCTTCGTAAAGCAGCAGGTGGTTCAAACTCCACTCCATGCGTTCTTCTTTATGGCGATGGCTTCTTCTGTCGCAACAATATGCACCTGACCTGGCCGCGGAAGATCTTTCGTTAACTGACGTCCTTCTCGAAACATTCGTGCCCAGTCTTTCACTGTAGTCTTAGACACACTTTTGTCACCATACACTGCTTTCATTCGGCGATGAATGTCGGCTGGTCGACATCCTTCGGCTGTTAGGAACTGGATCACCACTCGCTGATAGACCTTGGACGGATTCCGTATCACACCGGCCATTATTTTAACGGTCTGCAGCACAAACAATGAATACTAGGAGAATGAACACTTACACACTTGTACATTCGTATGTGCTTATTACGTCAGATGTGACGTCATCATGCTCCTCCTACAAATGTCCTCTTCGCGCAGCACGGGCGGGTTTCATTTGAACACTCCTCGTATATATATATATATATATATATATATATATATATATATATATATATATATATATATATATATATATATATATATATATATATATATATATATATATATATATATGGGGAGCCGCGCTGGTGTAATGGCTACAGCGTTGTACTGGCGACCAGGTTTTCATGGTTCAAACCGGAGCGTCAGCGTTTGAAGGAATGTTTACGACCGGAAATTGCACTGAATAACCTGTACGCCTCCTGCACATAAATCCCGTGTGGATGGAAAGGAGCAAAGCTGCTGACCGGGTTGGAAGAAAAGTCCACTGACCTCCCAGCCTCGCAATGACATGTCATTGGGCCAAAAGAGGTGGAAAGCTCGAGTGCCAATGGTTAGAGAAAAAAACTATATATATATATATATATATATATATATATATATATATATATATATATATATATATATATATATATATATATATATATATATATATGTGACAGTGCGAAGACGATGTGTAAAGAAGAATAAGGATTTGTGTGTAATGTGGTCGTCACTCTCTCTGGCCTACTTTCACACACGTTCCGTAGTCACAGAAAAACTCTTGATGACAGGGGTCCCACTTTTATTAATGAAACCCTATCAGGTAGCACATGAATCATACAGAAAACAATGTTGTCCACAAGTTTACTTTTTGTAGTTAATTCCTATCCAACACCATTTAACCAAGCTATTTAGGTAACACCATAAAATAACCCAGCACAGACTGCTGGACTCTCTGAAATAAAATGAAACAAAATAAACTAGCATCGTACTAATGGACAAACATCATCAACGTAATACAACATACATATGTGTGAAAATATGCAAGTACATGCACTTATATGTCCATGTGTGTGTGTGTGTGTTGTGTGTACTGTTACACATGTGTGAAAATATGCCAATAGATGCGCTTAAATGACCATGTGTGTGTGTGAGTGTTCATGCAGGTCTGCGTATATGTGTAATCATACAATAAACATATCTCAGTCAACAATAATGCCTTCATACTCCTACTAAATACTAACTACATCATCACGCGAGAGAAAACTTAATTGAAGCACTTCTATCTATGATGAAATATTATACACAACGCACTGGTCTAAATGACATCAATTTATCAGTATCTTAGAGGCCTTGCTACTCTAAAGAACAAGCAGACATATACTCTATTCTTACAGCTTTATACTAAATGTACTAGGCATAGGCTACTCACGGAGCTAGAGGGTACGCTAACCTTTCTCTCACATTAACCACTGATGTAAAATTAACGACACTTACGGCTCACAAGAATGCAATATAACCATTACTTAACACTACACAAATAATAATAATAATAATGGTAATAAGTACACACTTGTATACACCGCAATGCGGACACTAGAATTCCTTTATAAATGCACTTAGATACTTAACACATTTAACACAGTCTCACAGTTGAAAATAGCGATGAGATATACGTCAAATTACACTTAAGTACACATACATCGCCAGTCAGCTTCTATCAAGCTATAGATAGACAAACGCTACAAAGCTTTAACTTCTAAGCCTGAAAGTCTAATATTACTAAATCTAAAGTATTATAAAAATGTACTTACTGTATATGCAAGCATACCTCTATGTCGTTAGTTCTCTTAGCACAGACGCAACTATGCAAAAGCCCAAACCTCAGTTGGTTATCGTACGAGGCGCGTTTTGCACAAGAACGATCTGGCTACTTCTCAGCTCTCTGACTGAAGCCTCTCACTGTTTCAGTTTAAATCTTCGTCTCCATCCCTGCACCACATGATAGCCGCCACGTCAAAATGTCAGGGAAAGCTCCACCCATCCCTCTAGGGAGCAAATCAGGAGTCCTATGCTCAGTATGGATGACATGAGATCACATCTTAATCAAGTATCTCCCTAATCGACACAACTCAAAGTCCGCCCACTAATGGGCTGTTACATCCCACGATATTCGTTGTTCTACTCACACTTCTTACGGTTTCGTGCTCAAAAAGGTGTTTTCTTCTGGTGTCAGACAGCGCCAGGATGTCTAACAACCGATGGCTGTCTCTCACGTCTCACACGTCTGTCTTCTTCACGGATGGCGAAGGTGTGTTTCGTTTAAATCGCCCATTACCGGGTGAGAATGCCAACATGAGCACAAATTCACACCGCAGACTAGATCGACAACTAATTACTCAGTCTAAAATTACAGCTTTCTGGCCACACGGTCACAAACACACACACACACACACACACACACACACACACACACACACACACACACACACACACACACACACACACACACACACACACTCACACACACTCACACACACACACACACATATATATATATATATATACACACACATACACATTTATCATCTCATCTCATAACCAGCCCTTACACCCATACAAGAGAATAGATAATACAAGTGATTGATATAATTTGATCTTCACAGGAAAACTGATGTTACTTTTCCAGATTACATTCAGCCTTGTCAGTGCAGCTGAGGCCATCTCAAGTCTTGTCTTGATTTCTTTACTTGATCTTCCATCACTACATATAGTGGATCCCAGATATTTAAAGGTGTTAACTTCTTCTGACGTTTGCCCATTTAACGTAATGTGTGAGTGTACTGCATTAAAAAACAAATGATAGTCTGTTTCTGGGATGCTTTTCCTACATAGCTGACATTTTGATATTTGGTTGGATCTGTGGGTTTTTCGTTCTGTTGTGGGTGTCATGTTGTGATTATTATTAGACTAATAATCCTTTATTTATTATTTTTATTTACCCCTTCTGGGGCTCAAAGTGAGGTCTATGACTTTATGGTGTAAAATTTGTGTGATCTCGGCCCTGGCTAAGACAGGCCGAGAAGCGACAGGAAGTATTAATTCGTGACTTATCATTTGAGATTATCATTGAAAGGATACGGCACATGTTAGTGTTCGCTTGTCAAATTATGTATCAAGTGCAGGTCTTTAATATGGTTATTAAATGCTACATTTCAAATGCCAAAATATTATAGCAAGATCCAGCAGCATTAAAGAACCTAATTTAAAATTAATTATGTCATAAACTTAAGAAGCACAATTAGGCACATTTAAAACTTAATGGAACAGTTTTCTAACATATTTTAAGTGTTTACTAATTAAATTGTTTCCCTTGAAATGACAGAAGTTATCTCCCCTAATTCAAATATGGTAATATTCAGACATCGTATTAAACGAGCCAGTAACCCCTCACAACATGACGAGTTAAAATTACAGCGAGCTATTTCAGTTTCATATATTGATCACATCACTATTTCTCCTGCAGACATTTCACTCCGTTACATTCTATTTTACATTCATTGGATGTAGTCAAACTTATCTAGACGCACTGGCAATGAAGCCAAGGAGAAACCTTAAAAACAAAACACAGAAAAAACTGAAAGAAAACCTTACTTACTTAGTCGTTCCTCTTCAACCCTGGGGTGTAGAACATCATACTGTCATATCGGCGGTCTTCCTTCCGGCCTGGTTCCAATCCAGTTCTCGGTCCTCAGGGACTGTCAAACATTGTTCTCCCAGCAAACTCTGGGTCGTCATGGAGGTCAGGATCCCTGGCTCTTTGTTTCTCATATTTGTCGTGGTAGCCGACCTTCTTCCATTCTGCATATATGACCAGACCATTTTTAATTGGACTTCTACTGGGATCTGCATGGGCTGGGTTTTTAGGTCTTGCTATATCGTTTGGTTGCGGACCATGTCTCTTCTTGTTACTTCAACCACCTTCTTCAAATACCTCATTTCTGAGGTTTGAAGCTGGCTTTTGTGGGTTTTAGTCATCCCCATAACTCGCATCCATATGTCAAGATTGGGACATACGTGGAGCTGTATACAGCGATCTTTGTTTGCCAATATATATATATATGTAAGAGACCATATCATGTAGGGGTGTGTGCCCAAGTGATATCAGGTTATCGTTATAAAAGTAATAGTAGTCGCATAGCAGAAACATACTAGATCCAATTTTTTAGGAGATGCTGTGACCTGTTTCCTTCTTTGTTGCTGTTGCCTTCCCAAATTCAAAAGCAGAGTCAGGTACCCTTTTACAACTGGGTAGACTGGAGCGTACGCTACCATGTTCCGATTCCGGAACCCGTAAACTGTGCCGTGAGAGGGAACGCGTTCTAGAACCATCTAGCCAGTCGGACGCGAGTTTATAATTCTTCACATTTATTTTTAAGATTGCCTTCTTTAACAAATAACGTAGGCAAACGTTGAATTCCTCGCAAAGGAAATTACAGTTCTTTCAGTAAAACATTGTTAACAATATATTTGCAGGCTTGCAAGTGTAAAAATTTGTTTTCATCTTGAAATTAGCTGTCGTAGAAAACAGATGCCTCGTCCAATTAACATCAAAAGATGTTTCTAAACGAAAAAAAAAAAAAACGATGTAAGTTGAACGAAATCTTCTTCCACACGCATGACTGTCAGAATTTTGAATTCATTTTAATCACGATTAACAGGCAGCTTTAAACTAGACGAGGGGTCGGCCTTTCGGTAGATCACATGGTATGATTTTGGTAGATCTCTAAGTGGCAGAAGAGGATAAGAGAAATAATGTTATAACTACAATAAGTTACGGACCAGCACTCTACAGCCGACATTTAACAGCGTGCATCCTCAGAATTAAAGGTATATCCCTCCTTCCCCCAGCGAAAACCCACGATGTTGTTTACAAGAACTCACTTTAATCGTTAACTGCATGAGATAGGAGCGTGATCCGTTCTTTGAAGTGAAGTTTACAATCTGTAAAATAGAATTTAAGATAAATAAATATTACTATCAGTACCAGCAACAAAATTAAACAGGATAATCCAAATAGCAAAGACGTGACGGTGGCATTAAATCAAACAGATACAATCAAGATTCCTCTTCTAGGTCCGTTTTCATTTATGAAACTCAGATTTAACTCGTCATTTTTTTAAAATAACCTTAAAATCGCTAAGTTTCTGAATTGTGCTTCCTTTCAAGTCTCCAAAATTTTAATTTAAAGTATTGCAGGCTTATTATGACGGATCAAAATGATAAGATGGCTAAAAGGAAGAGACGATCGCGTCATTCACAGCGAGCAAGCGAGACTATAGAAGAAGCAGCAATGTAATACATGTAACAGAAACAACACACTATAATTAAAAACCTGCCAATTTTGGCGGGTTGTTGATAGTTTAGAATAATAGTGGGACACAATTAAGATTTGAATTCATCTCATTACATTGGATTTGTGAACAATAAAAAGGCGTTTGACAGTGTAGACAGAATCACTTTGGAAACTTGATAATGGCATTATGGTAGTCCCCTTGAAGAGATCATTAACTTATAAGGAAAATATGAGCATGACATGCAGAATTCTTTATGAAGGACAACTTACAGAACCGTTTGAGGCAAGAAATGGAGTCCGACAATGATGTATCTTGTCACCATTTCTGTTCATATTGACTATAGAGTGGATTATGAAACATCGACCTTAGGAGTGGAATTTTGAAGATTTTGACTAAACAGCTTGACGGTCTAGAGTTTGCCGCCAACCTTGCTCTGCTATCCCATAACTATGATTAGATAGGAGGTTACCGTTACATTCCCATTGGGGCGTACTGGAAATATGGTGTTAGGCCCATATTTCCTTGACTATACAGCACACTAGGTGTGATGATGTCAACCTTCCCCAGAGTTTGCTCCGGTTACACAGTTCATGAGTCCTGGGTCAACCCGGAACCGTTTGGCGGTCTAACCTAAAAACATCTTCACCAATCAACTGGGAATTGAACCATGGATCCACTGATCTCGGGTAGCTGCGCTACTGCAGTGATTAGATGCACGACCAAAATTAAAAAGATTGGTTTGATTTTAAGGACTATCTTCATTAAAACACGGGCAGCTCCATCATGCTCCGATTCATCCCTTAGCATCACAAAAGGAAGATCTCAGACAGTGCGTGAACTCCGTAGCATCCGGCCGAGGGTCTGTAGTGTGTATATATAGGAATCCCACATTATATAAATTAATTTGGTCGGGTGTTGTGACGTTATTGGTCATTCCCCTTTTGGTATTTTCTCTCCCTTACTTATTTCTCATTTTCGGAGCATAGAAATACGTGCCAGTCACTTGTTTACACTTCGTCCGGTAATAATTCGTCATGTCTGTTTACCTGTTCATCCCAGCTGAGAGAGTAGACAGGTGATGTAATATTGACCGACAGTCATGTTGGTAAAATTCTTTTGTACCAGACATTGGCGCGCCGGATTAACACAAAGATCGCCCCACGAGCTTGATTATTCGCTGATAGTGGCTATCGTAACTTCATAATTTCTCTCGTGAGAGAATACAACACAGATGGTCATACGATGAATGTTGTTTGCACAGGTACAGGACAGTAAAATTATCTAGGTATTGACCTGTAACAGATACGCACCTGAAAGACGGAATGTTACAATAAGTTTCCGGAAGACATTATTTTTGATAATGTGGAAATCGGGAGTGTAAACAAGACCGATAAATTGATGGAAATAATAATTCTTATATGGAAGTGACTTTTTAAAAATCGCGCAGAATTTTCCTATGAGGAAATTGTTGGGATAAACCCCATCGTAACACGCATGATTAAAAACAAAGGGCTGGGCAATTCTAGATGTTATAAACAACACTTCTGATTGGGAGCCTGGTCAATGTAAAAACAACGTGCGTGGCACGAAGTTGCAATATATTCTGACCACACTTTCACCGGTTTAGAGCACTGTGAAATTCTACTCGTTAGGAATACAGCCAGCTAGCCAGAGTAAGGAATAGGATCATAATTCCATTTATCGACCGGACCTTGTTTGAGCATATTTTGCACTTATATTCCCAGGGAAAACTCTACCCTACATTAACATGGGAATTCTTGTGAAATGTGAACACAAAGTCAGCGTGGAGCCTAGTGTAAAGCAATAACACAGACCGCGTGTAAAGAGCATCTTAAAACAAGTTTGCCTTAACTAATTCTCTGAGCCAGACGCCGTATTCCTCAAAGAAATTTTGTGGGTGATTGTACATTTTTTAAATTCTATAACTTTGCATTTATTAACATTTGAAATTTCTAGTCTATGTCCCAAGTCATATCGCATTGCAAGCCTCAGAATACACTATACAACAAATTTTCAAAAGTTTTTTGTACCGAAATTAATAAAATATAGCCAATTTCTTATTGAATTTGGACATGCTGATCTTCAAATATCATAATGAAATTCACCATTGGCTCTGGTTTTTTTTTAAAATGAAGAATTTACATTACAGTAATACAAATATACATTGTAATGCTTGTTTAATTCTCTGGGGTGAACAGCTAGTCTTTCTTACTTTAGCATTATAAAAAAATTGTGGTTTACATTGCTCAATAAATTGAGTATTTCAACATAAAATGATAGAAAAATATAAAACCATTATTTAAAGTTACATAAATCATATGTTTAAAAAGAGGCACATTTGAAACCATTTCCGTCATTACTCAGAGTCGCGTTATTGAGCTCTCTTTGATTGCTTCTTGTAGTCAATCGATGAAGCGTGTCCCCTCTTGTCACAGTCCAACAGTAATCCAGCAAGCATTGAAAGGGCTCCAATTGCCTTATACCTTGTCACCATAGCAGCAATGTCCTGGTGAAAATCGTATCACCATGCTCCATCACTGACCGCTCCACAGTTTGACGTAAAAGAAATCCAGATAGAGAAAATCCAGTGAAAAATGAATTTTCAAAAGACATGTTGCAGCCAAAGACTCTTATACTTCAGAAGGAGATTTTCTACAATTTTCATTGATAATTAATACAGTATCTGTATGTTATTCCAATGAAAAATGGTACCAGCACAGACTTAAATGCTAGCCCATGCTGCTATATTTTCATTGTGCCAGTGGTGCAACACGCGAAAGGAAAACCGTCCTTAAGAATAATATTTCGAAATTAGCGACCAAACAAATACTACCCTCTCTATTTTAGCTTCCTCAGGTCCTTGGAAATATAATCTGATGATTGTATTTTGGAAGCCGTCATCTTGTATTTTTCCATAGAGAACTTGTGACAAAAGTTATTTTCATGATACCCCAGCTTAATGTCAAGGGGGGCAACAAAAATCTATCAGGGAGTGTCGACAGATTGGTTCCTCAACGTGATCTTACTGCCAGTTGCTGCAAATGTGACTGCCTAGATTGGTGCCATGTCTTTCTGATGTAACGGTCACTTCGAGCACGGCTATCCCAACTCAAAGGGAGAAAGCTCTATCCATATACATGATGTATAAACCACACCCTGTTAGTCCCAACGCAAAAAGAGCTGACACTTTTGATAGTCATGCGTTACACATTGATGTTCAGTCCTCCCTCGGGTGAGAGTGACGGCGGGAACAGTGACTACCAATGGATGAATGATTCGTAGGTTTAGTTTAACACTTCAAAAAGCTGCCTTAATAATTTCTTTCCATAAGTTTCTTATTCCATAAAGAACTGCGTGACCAACTGGAATTGACGGTAACACATTTAACATTATTCCAACAAGTGGATGTAGTTTGGCTCAAAATCTGGGACCCTAGGTTTATGATGGTTTCAGGACCACCAATGTTCTCTTCTTCATCAGTGGAAGCAGCTGAAAATGATCTGGCACTTTGGGAACAGGTAGGATACTCCGCCATTGTACCGGCCGTATTGCAGAGGTGATGTTTGGATATTACAGAGTACATTTTTTTTTTCTTTGATATGCCTTTCCCAATTGGAGGGACACTGCAAAAGTAACAGTTGTTGAGATGATCAGTGGGCTCTCTCCAAATCATTGGGACTGCAAAAGGCATAGATTGCCTTCTGCCA